>VDFB02145962.1:0-14378 GCA_007258455.2 Sequoia sempervirens | reverse complement strand
GTCATTCTCCACATCAAAATGGCACCAATTCCCCCATGGGATTGAGAGTTTACTTGCATTAAATAGGATTTAATAGCTTTCTTTATTATGTTCTTTACTTATTTTTATTTTGTACATTTCAAATGAATTCTATGGGGAATGTTGATTTACTTTCATAATGGACTAATTGTGTGATTTTTTCTCATGTTTGTGCAGGTCTAGGATCACCATTCACACTAATAATCTCACATGCATCACATTCTCATCATTGCATAATATAGCTTGTTTATTCTAAGCATCTCATAAATCATCTCATTTGCATCATCATCATAACCATTCATATGCCCATCTTGAACCTCTTTGTCACAAGATCGACCCTAAAACCAAAATTTTTGCATGATCTCTCGAGGGGGCAGTGTACCAGTATACTTTTTTCCACTAGGGCATCTGAAAAAAATTAGATTGTTTTTGAATTTTGGATATCGCTTGTGTTATTCTTTGAACCAATGCAACAAGTACATTTCTTCAAAGAGGAGAAAAATTTAGATGTTCAAATTATCCTGATTGATATCATGCACTCGATCCTAATTTGCTAACACCAGTTCTTCCTTAATCACTTCTTTACTAACCAATTAATTTAATAATCCTTATTTAATTAATTCATCATGATTCCTCTTTTAATTAAATAAACCAACTTTATTTGATTAAATCATAAATTCTCTTTGCTTAAATAAATCATTTTTATCTAATCAAATCCTAACATTCCTCTTTTAATTAAATAAATCATTTTATTTAATTAAATCCTAAGTTCATCTCCTTTAATTAAATAAATTAACCTTTATTTGATTAAATCTAACATCACCCCTTTTAATTAAATAGATAAAACTTTATTTAATTAAATATAATATTCGTTATTCCTCCCATTTGATTTAAATAAATCCAAAAATCTAAGTGAAATGTCAAATCAAACTAATTTCCATCTAAGTTATTTAAATCCTAATTAACTCTAACTCTAATCCATCAAATCCTCTAGATTTTGCATTAATTTGCACATTGATGAAAATGTGCTCCACATCTCTTCAATAGCATGTTGACAAGTGGCACAATACCATTGGTTCATGTTTAATCCCATATTCTTCCTATTTATCATTCCTCCATCCTTCTTTCCTATAAATAAAGGGCTTCTCTATTTGATTTGCATCCACAATCCATGTAAGATCATTATGCTCATTTGAATCCATATTCATTCACAAGTTTAGGCAAGGTTATTATAGTCATTTTGAATTCAAGGCATCCATTTTCATCCACATTTCATCCATGTTAGAATGAGATTTCATGAATCATAGCAAGGTTATTGTCATTCTTCATCAAGGATCAATCAATCATCATCAATCTTATCAAGGAATTGGGAAAGGGCTTCTTTCCACATCAAAGAAGCACCAATTCCCCCATGGGATGTTGGTTTGAGCATTAGAATAGGATTTAATTAGTAGATTACTTGATATTTTTCTTTGATTTTATGTTCTTGTGTTTGAATGAATTTCATGGGAAATGCTATTTTAGATTTGTTTATGGACTAATGTTTGATTATTTGTTCATGTTTGAACAAGTATAGAGCTACCATTCATAGAAGATAAAATGATTAAGATCACACATAGGTGGATAATTCACCTCCCATGAGTTCAATATGTTTTGTGAAGTGCATGGAATAAAGAGATAGTTATCTTCTCTAAGAACTCCTTAGCAGAATGGAGTTATTGAAAGGAAAAATAGAATAGTTCAAGAGGCTGTTAGGTCAATGATTATTGAAGCCGGATTACTAAAAGTTTACTGGAAAGAAGTTATTCATACTATTATTTATGTTTTCAATCAAGTTCAAGCAAGAGAAAATAATACAAATACTCCCTATGAGCTATGGTGCATAAGAATTCCTACAATTAAATAATTCAAGGTATTTGGAAACAAATGCTATATCAGAAGAGATGAAGAAACTTTGGGTAAGTTTGATGCAAGAAGTGATGAAGGAATATTTCTTGGATATTCTACTAAAAGAAAGGAATAAAAAAATTTTAATAAAAGATTGAGGAAGATTGTAGAGAGCCCGAATGTGAAGGTAGATGAGATAGTGAAGAAATCTATTGATGTTGATGGATATATGTTTGATGAACATGATTGTGCAAGAATAGAAGAAATTGTGGAAGAATAGGATAAAGATGAGCAAAAGAAGTTGGATGAACAGAATGAAAGAGAAGAATATGCTCTAGTAATGACCCCTAGGACACCAAAATATTTATAGAGGAATCATTTAGAAAATCAAATTATTGGAGCAAGACAAAAGGCATGTTAACCAGAAGCAAAGCTACTGCTGAAGTAATTTTTTCTTTATTCTCTAAGATTGAGTCAAAGAAAGTAAGTGAAGCTTGTAAATATGAACATTGGAAGGAAGCATTGAAAGAAGAAATTTTATAGATTGAGCAAAATAAGACTTGGGAACTGGTCCCAAGATAGGCATATAAAAATATTATTGGATCAAAATGGGTTTTTAAAAACAAGTTGAATGAGAATGGAGAAGTTATCAAAAATAAAGTGAGGCTTGTGTGTAAAGGCTACTCATAAGTAGAAGGCATAGATTTTTAGGAGAATTTTTCCCCAGTAGCAAGAATGGAAGCTATAAGTATGTTCTTGTCATTGACTGCTTATAAATATTTTAAAGTCTATCAGATGGATGTCAAGTCAACATTTTTGAATGGTGAAATGGAAGAAGTTTACATGGAACAATCGAAAGGATTTCAGTTAATAGATCAACCGAATATGGTGTACAAATTGAAGAAAGTTTTATATGGACTGAAGAAAGCTCCTAGAGCTTGGTATGCAAGGTTAGACAAGTATTTGATTCAGCAAGGATTTAACAAAGGTACGATAGACAATAATTTGTACTTATAGATTTAAAATGAAAAAGTCTTGATTGTAGTTGTATATGTTGATGGCATTATCTTTGGAGGAAATGAAAATATCTGCAAGATGTTTGTGGAGGAGATGTAGAAATAATTTGAAATTTCTATGTTTGGGGAGATGAATTTCTTTCTTAGGCTACAAAGTAATCAAACAAAGAAAGTAATTTTCATGTCATAGTCTAAGTATGTGAGAGAGATGTTGAAGAAATTTGGGATGGAGGAATCCAAACTGGTAAGTACCCCTATGGTGGCTGGTTGCAAATTGGGTAAAGATGTTGAGTCACCTAAGGCTGATCAGAGCAATTATAGATCTATGATTGGTGGATTAATGTATTTGACTACTACTAGATCAGATATTATGCATGTGGTCTATCTTGTGGCTAAATTTCAAGAAGATTCGAAGGAAACACTTGTTGCTATAGTTAAAATTATATTCAAATATTTGAATGGAACTCTAGATTATGGATTGTGGTATCCTAAAGATACTGACTTTACACTTAGTGCGTATACAAATTCTAATTGGGCGTGCGTATACAAATTCTAATTGGGCTAGATGTATAGATGAAAGAAATAATACAAGTGGTGGTGCATTCTTTCTTGGATACAGATTGGTGGCATGGTTGAGTAAGAAGAAAGATTTAGTTTCTTTGTCTACTGCTAAAGTAGAGTATATTTTTGTTGCATCTTGCTATACACAAGTTTTATGGACGATGATCCCATTTGTATCTTCTATGATAATAAAAGTTTAATTAACATTTCAAAGAATCCTATGATGCACTTGAGGATGAAGCATATATCTATTAGATATCATTTCTTTACAGAGAAGGTCATGGAGGTTCGCAGTCGCTCTGAGCATGTCTCAAAAGGACAGGATTGGTGTAGACATTAGCATTTCCCACGGTAAGGCTCCTAAGGATACTTTGGAGTATCTTCAGGAGCAGCTATTCCCATCCCTTCATAAACCAATATGAATTTGGAGATG
This sequence comes from Sequoia sempervirens, assembly GCA_007258455.2. NCBI lineage: Eukaryota > Viridiplantae > Streptophyta > Pinopsida > Cupressales > Cupressaceae > Sequoia > Sequoia sempervirens. Next base: position 10,463 of record VDFB02145962.1, on the reverse strand, counting down.
TAATATTATGGTGGGATTCATGGTTCTATATTTTGGACCGGATGTTTCTAAGTGGGCAAATTTCGTGGCGTGTAGTTTTCGCGTCAGTCATTGTGAGCATCCTACTCTTCGGGCGAAGATTCAAATGAACATATATTTTCCCTCTTACTGATCTTCGCTGTGAAGTATGTTCCACAATGGTTGCAGCTGCCAATAAAGCAGAGGAAAGCGTGGGAGATAAATCTAGCTGCGGATCCCGAGAAACAAGCGCTGAAATCCCTTGAGTAGCCATTATCTCTAATCCAGCATGGCGTCCTTTGATTTTATTCTTCAATCACCTTTGTCACAACCAACGACCGCGGGGAGACTGGCTCGCGCTGAAATCAGAGAGCCGGAATGAATGGTAAGTTGTAATTGATTTCTCAACTTAGTCAACCACAGTTATCTACTAGTTGTTGTTACAAGTCTAGTTGAGGGATATTGAGAAAATTGTAATAAAGGAGATTATAGGTATTCCCTCGGGTTGTTGCCCCGACATTCGGCTCCATGTTTGTGCGCGCCCAACATGTTGATCATATTTCTTTTGAAGGGGCAGTGCTGCTATATCCATATTTTTGGCTATTGGTTCATTGTGAAGTTCAAGTTGTGTTCACTAGTTGTGAACTATGTTTTTTCTATGTTCTGGCTGAGGTCTAGGAGAAAAGTTGCTGGTCCAGATTTCTCTTTGATGAAGTCTTTGACTTGCAGTTCTAGAGTTAAGATGTTTTAATTGGTAATTGAAGATATTTTGGTTCTTGTGAAGTTTCGGGATTTAATTTTCATATGTGTTTTACACTCAGTTTTGGTTGAACTCATATGTTAAGTCCCATCTTCTGCTAATGAAGTGTGTTGGATCTATTTTGTGGTCCCGGGTGAAGCGGCTGTGCTCTGCCTCCCCATTCCCACCCACCTAGGATTACTGGACCCACCTTGTACCTTGAAGCTGGATTTTACCGAAGTTGCATCTCAAAAGCCGTATAAGTATAAAATGTAAGCATTTGTTTCAAAGTGTTCTAAAAAACCGAAGGTAATGGAGAGAAAAAAAGAAGGAAGATAATTGAAAGAGTAGATGTGATGTGGAGCAGGGTGGAGTATGTTCGCACAACAAAATTTAAACACTTCTTCAAGATTTAAAACCCTAACTATGGTGGTTCTCACACAATTTCATAATTCTCCTTCTAGGTCTCCAAACCTAGGTTTTCAAGCATATCTTTTAGAGAAGGCCATTAACCCACAACCTATTGACCATCTCAAGCACCCATTAGGATCCTTTACAACATATCTCATTTGAGAATAGGGTTGTTTTGGAAAAAATTCTTCAAAATTGGTCTACTACTCTGCTCCAAGGCCAAATTAGGATACTTTTCCAAAGAAAGTCTAAGAAACTCAAGCACCAATTCCAAAATATCCACTTTATAAGTTTTAAAAAATCATATAGGGTCCCAATATGTAGTTTCTTTCACCAAAAATTATCACAAATTTGTTGTCTTGCAAAATATCAAATCTACCTAACATACCCTCCAACACATGAAGATGTTAGGCTAGGAAAGCTCAAATGTGCCCCAAAATCCATCTCCTACTCAAAAAATTCAAAATCACTAAAAAAAAAAAACTAAACCCCTCCATTACATCAAGTTTGGTGAAGTTTCAACAGTGGAATGGACTGCAAATCATTATTTTTGGTCACAAACACTTAAACCTAGGGTTTACAAGTGGTTTAAAAAATAAATCCTCTAACTACCTTCAATCTTAATGAAATTGAACACAACCAAAACCAAACTACTTTAGATTCATTGTAGTAACTCTTCACATGTGGTGTAGAAAACTCTGAAAATCAATAGAAAATAGAGCTTGCTTTATTGTCTTTTCTTCAAAATCACTTCCAAAAGTTTCCTAGAAGTTTGTGAGGCATTTTTGAAGATGTTCGAACTAAAAACCAATGGTATCTAACCAATTTTCAAAAAGGTGACCGTTCAACTTCCTAAATATGCCAAAATTGTAAAGTTGCACAAGCAACTTTTGCAACATTTTAATAAAATTGACAAAACTCAACTAAATGACCCTATATGACTTGAACACATCAAAAATGGTCTCAAATAGACCTTATTACATCAAAACATGTGATTAACATATCAAAATCAACCTAAGACACCTATTTACATCATTTTGACAAAATTGCCTAGGTGCCCCTGCACTAAGATGCAACATTGATGCTAGTCAAAAAGTGTGTGTGATTTGTATGTGGTAGATCAGTACGAAGCTTAATGCTAACTTACTAGATGTAGTGATTAGAAGGAGAACTCTATCACTCATGCAAGTTGATTAAGTGACTGTGGTGGAATCCTTTTTTGCATTGAGATTGTTGTCTCTCTATAGAAAGTCTTCTTTTTCTTCTTTATATCTTTATGGTGGTGAGCCCTATAGGTTGTAGCCCTGTGGAAAGTGAGTCCAAATAGTGGGTCCTTATTTCAAGCAGTGAGCCTTATCATAGGAAGTGAACCTTATTTTTGTTGAGATTATGGATGCACAATCCTTGAAGCTACAGTCTTCAATGGCAGACCTTTGAGCCAAGAAAGATCAACCACAAAGAAAGTGTTGCAACAATGGAATGCTGATTAAAGATTCTATTGATAATATATTAATATTGGATATTGGATATATTACAAATGAACAAGATGCCTTATTATATAGGCAAGAAGTAAACCCTAATATGCATGAGATGTTGCCAAGTGTTATAATCTAACAATATGTGACAACATGTGAACCTTATCTAGATGATCATTAAATGAGGAGATAAGTTCTAGAAGGAAAAATCATCTTCTAGAAGGAATCTTATCCCACCAAACAAGGAAGGGAATATTATCCCATTTATTAAATGATTTATCTAATAATGCAAAACCTTGTGACCTTGGCAATTAGCTAATTAAACAAAGACCTAAGTTAACTTCTATGCCAGTGTAATACCACTCAATTACACTAACACCTACAAGTTCAACTTCTAGGAAGCATTTACCGCATTTCATGCATGGATAACATTACGATGATGGGTCCCGTGCCAATGAGAGTGGGCCACATGTTAGGGCACCCATGCATTACGATGGAATGTGGTAACCTTTTACCAAACCGAGAAAAGTGTCCCGCTGGGGAAATCAAAAACCCTACAAAAAGGAGATGAAAAAGCAGAAAATGTGAGATAGGTTGGGAAGGATGGAGGACTCCCAAATACCCCCAAGTACACCATTCATCACATGGATACAATAGAGAGACTAAATAGCCCCCCCAAAAGATGATAGCACCTGCAAAAGAGGTAAGTGTTTGAAGACAGTACAAGATCCAATGTTGACAAACAACTTGTCTCCCTTTCGGAAGAAACAAAACCAACTGCAAGTGGAGAGATGCTTCCCATTCCGGATAGGAATTGAAGGAAGGATGAAGGTGGATGTCGATGATGTCTTAGAACTCTACTCAAATGTCTCCTTTCCTGATGAAGAAGAGGCCACAATCAATGAAGATAGTGAAAAACCATGTTGATGCATAGTCCTTGAAGCTGCAATCTTCAATGGCGGACCTTTGAGCCAAGAAAAATGATCAACCACAAAGACAGTGTTGCAACAATGGAATGCTGATTAAAGATTCAATTGATAATATATTGATATTGGATATTGGATATATTACAAATGAACAAGATGCCTGATTATATAGGCAAGAAGTAAACCCTAATATGCATGAGATGTTGCCAAGTGTTATAATCTAACAATATGTGACAACATGTGAACCTTATCTAGATGATCATTAAATGAGGAGATAAGTTCTAGATGGATAACTCATCTTCTAGAAGGAATCTTATCCCACCAAACAAGGAAGGGAATATTATCTTATTTATTAAATGATTTATCTAATAATGCAACCTAGGACTTAATTAATTAAATGCAAGACCTAAGTTAACTTATGCTAGTGTAATAATTAATTAATTACACTAACAGTTTTAGGCATTGAGCCTTTTTGTAATTGGTTTCAATATTCTCTATAGTGTGAGTTAATCCTCACTATCATTTTTCCCTTATTGGGTTTTCCATGTAAATCTGGTGTTATTGTGTTATTGTGTTGGATTTGAGTTTCTTCATTGGTATTTGATGATTAATCATTTAAACAATTTAAAGTATTATTTCTAGTGATTGAAATAAAGGTTAAAATCTATGACAACTAATTCACCCCCCTCTTAGTTGTCCTATTCAACATGTTTTGTATGGAAACAAAGCAACCCTCTAAGATTTTTTTATTCCTTTTAAGGTGTTGTGTATTTTTCTGTGAGGCTTGATGATTGCTAATGAGGCATATTGTTGCCAATGAGACATATTATAGCTAATGAGGCATATTGTGGCCAATGACACTTGTTGATTGCCAACAAGGCATATTATAGCTATTGAGGCATATTGTAGCCAGTGAGGCTTGTTGTTAGCTAGTGAGGCACACAACTTGTAACTTGTAAGGTTTTGACCAGTGAGGTTTAATGGAGCTTATGTTTAGAGTGGTTTTTCACCCTTTTATGGTTTTCCACTCATAAACTTGGAGTTGTGTCTTCTCTTTGTGGCTTCCTATATTATGCTTGATTGGATATGTTTGTTCAAGTATTACATTTAAATTTGCATGTTATTATGACTCCCTCCACATTAAATTAACTATAATATTTGAAGTACTTTAATAATTTTCTTTAGATAAGTCAAATATGTTAAAATTTAAATTTGATTCATAATTAGACCAATAATTAACCCCCCCATCTCAATGGTCTTGTACTCCAATAAGTGGTATCAAAGCAATAGGTTACCTAAAATGTTTTAGTCAACTTGGGTTAATCTTGGTGGTGGAGTACAATGACAAAATTAAAAAGAAACAAAAAGAAAAATAATACTCAACAAAATGCTAAACAACAAGCACAACCTAAACCAAGTACAAAGGTTGATGAAGTAGTTAAGAGAAATGCCATACAAACTAAAAAGGATACAAGGTTAGAAGATTATTTTATAGTTGGGAATATTGACAAGATAGGAGATCACTCTATGAGTGACTTTGAACAAGAACATGATGAATATGATTGTGAAGTTGATATTGAAAGTGAGCTTATTTGTGCCCTTGAAGAGATTAAGAAACTCAGATTGGAGAATCAAAGGTTAAAATTGAAACTCCATGAAGACAAGATGTCTAAGTCTAAAACATTTTTAGACCTTCAAGATGCAGAAAAACTAATAATAGATTTGAAAGTTCAAAATTTAGAAGTCAAGAAAATAGAAGAAGTCAATAATCAACTTAAGGAAAAAGAGTTTGATTGTGTGAAGTATGAATTAGAGATAGATTCTTTAAGAAATGAATTAGGAAAAGCATCTTCCAAATTACACAAGTCACTTGAGTTTGAAAAGAGTACTTATTATTTATATGAGATGTTAAGCAAGAAAAAACATCACAAGGACACTATTGGGTTAGGTTTTGAAGAAGGGAAAAATTCTAAGATCAAAAAAACTCCAAGGAAGAAAATAGATCTAGACTATCATTGTGTTGCTTCTAAGGCTAGAGATAAGGAGATGATAAAAGGTGGTAACCCTACTCAAGCCAACAATAACAAGTTTAGAAGTTCTTTTCATTCAGAAAAACACCACAGGTCCAGGTTTGAAAATTCTTATCATGGTTATTTCTATTCATGTTATGAGTTTGGTCATAGGGAAACGAACTATTAGATGCATGCAAGGAAATTGGGATGTAATTAGAACTCCTTCAAATGGTTAAATAGAAGAAACAATATTATATGCTATAGATGTAATAGGTTTAGAAATTAAGCACAAAATTGCAAGAGTGATTTAATGAAACCAGTTAATCATCTTAAGAAGATACAAATTAAGAAGGTTTGGAGAAGAAAACAAAACCAGGAGAAGGATGAATACAAGCTTGTGAATTTTTCACAATTGACATCTATAAGTGCATAAAGGGTAACATGAGGTTAGGGGGAGATGCTTATGGTTTTATCATTCAAACCCTATACTAAGCACCAAAGAGATTGTATCTTTGCAATGATTTGGCATTCTGAAGTTGTTTGAATTTTTTCAATGATAATCTCATATGATTTTTTGAAAAAGATATAATACTTATATTATTTCTTCTCATAAGTCTTGTTGTAGGTATCTTCCAATAGTACTATAGTTTTTTCTGAGTGCTATCTTTGTGATCTTGATGAACAAAATTCTATGTTTCTAATTTTTTAGTGCTTTACGAGTTTAAAGTACTTGAGCTATAGTCTATACAAGATCATGAAGGGAAGTGAAAAATAGTTTACTATTACAAAAGGTTTTGTAACAGTTATAATGACATTCACTCCATAGTGTTGATGCAAAAATGTCAAAGTTAGTAATATTAAAGATATATTATTTCTTGTCATTTGTTAGTAATGTGTTTATGTTCACACTGCAAAAGGTTAATGGTGGCTGTTGGTAATTTTTTTCATTCAATGGTATTGATGTCAAAGTTGACCAAATGACAAGTGGAAATAGGGATGAGATCTAAATATCTAAGATGGTTTGGTCTTTCAAGAGTGGATAGTCCAAAATAAGTGACTGTGATTGTACTATGACATGGTTAGTTAGTTTTGGTTTATAATTCTTGATGATTGTCCTTGATCTCAAAGTTTTGTTGCATAAGGTTGTCTCATTATGTATAAGGTGGTATCATTCATCCCTATTTTCAATCACAAAGAGATTGTAAAAGATCAATGAGATCTTGGAAAGATGAACTTTATGGGAGTCATATGGGTTAAGAGCTTCAAAGGAGATTATTCTTGACAATGGTCTTGCACAATACTCTTTTACTGCCTTATAATGCTTTGACATTTTCATGCTTTGTAAGGAGATTGGCTCTTATGATTGTTCTCTCAATCACTACTTTCAAAAATTTTGAGTTTTCAATTTTGATATTTTAATCAACACTATCATATGGTGTGTGAAAGCTTAGAAGAATATGGTTGCTTTCATCTTTGTCAGTTGTGATTACTTTTTGCTTGGTTTGAGATAGTGGTATGCAATGGCTTTCTTGTTAATAGTAGTACGATGAATTACCCAATGTTGTTGCAGCATAATGAAGAAATTTATAATAGTTCGTTGATTGATCCTTGCAATCACAATGTCTTATGATAGTTGAAGAGGATAGTGTTCTTTCTATTCTTGTACACCATAGTAATCAGTTGGGTTGTCTTTATAGAGGTTTTCATTTGATGAGTTTCTTATCCTCAGTGCTCTCAATCTCTTTGTCATTGTTTTGATGATTAGAGAAAAAGGAAGTAAAATTTGCAAGGGGGAAATGACTTTCAGTATGGTCAATTGTTAAAGGAGGTAGTGTGATAAAATCACTCATCTAGGTGGTGGCTATCATGAATGGAATGTGGTTAACAAGTGATAGGTACAAATAAATAGTAGTGGTATAAGCGCATACAGATACGATATGGATTATTTTGTCTTTGGTATGGTTATTTATTGCATCCCTAGTTGTTGGTATTTGAGTATGAGATAGTCTCTCATTAAATGTATACTTAGTGAAAAATGGCATTCTAGTTCATCTATCTCTACAGTAATTGCTTTGGATAGTGACAGTACAGCTGTAGCTAATAATTACTAATCTAGTGCATTTATATGCTTTCAATGGATTTGTGACTATGTGTCAATGAACATGGTTTTCTTGATCATAGTGATAGAAATGAATGTACAATGGTGAGTATAGTATTTCCAATGGATAGTATGTGGTATTGATGCAGTATTTTTGGGCAAAGGACTGTAGTTGCTCAAACATAATAAAGTGTAGTCACCTTGAATAGTAGAAAAGAAATTGGAATTCAAAATAAAGGATAGTCTGCAAGAATGGGAAAGGAAAGTCATATCAAAAGGTAACAATGGAAAAGAATGTACAAATTCATCAAATGGATAGTTTGTTGGAACTTTGGCATTGCTACAAGACAGTGTAGTGTATGAGTTAAAAGATAGTACAATGCAAGTTGTTTTAGTGCTTTGAAGAAATCTTCTTGCTTATGGTGTCAGGAGTACAATGGTGTTGGGGCAAGGTTTTTGGATATTTCATCTTTCTTTTCTTCTTATATTTGGTGAAATGGTTGTTCACATTGTATGTTCTCAATTTTTAGTGTATTTTGTTGATAGTCAGAATTTCATGACAGCCTTGATCATGTTGAACTAATGGCAAGTGATTAAAAGGTCAGTGATATGAATGGTCAAGAGTTTCTAGTTGGTGCAGAAGTCAAAATCTTGTTGTGTTTACTTGTAGCTCTTCTTGTTTAGTGGTCTTGGTGATTTGGCGATTTGGTGATTTGTGCAAATTTTTGACATGCATCAAGAAGAATATATGCAAATATTTAAATTAACTTGCTTATGTAAGGCATCTCGGTGAAATAATGGTGTGGAAGTGGGTTTTTTATTGCTTTTCAGTGTTGGAACAGTATGGAAAAGTAAGAACATTGAAGTGAATTGAAGTGGCTTTGAGGTGAATTACCATATAGACATAGTGACTGGTTTGTTAGTGATTGTCCCAATGTTCTTTGTCATCATCTATACTATTGTGATCTCATTCTTAAGGAATACAATAGTGTGTAATAGCTTTTTCCTCATAGGGGGAGTGATTTCTTGGTGATTAAATGTCCTTTGTCATTTTTGTCAAAGGGGGAGTAATAAGGTGCAAAATTGGAGAAGTCGACATCAATGCCAAAGGGGGATTTTTTTGCATTGGCATTATTTTTCATTAATGTCAAAGGTGTTGTATTTAAGGCTGATGCATGAAGGTTGATGCGTGATGTTGGTATTTATGGTTGTTCTTCATATTTTTGGTGAATGGGATCTACCCACATCAAATCATAAGCCTTGAATGCATGGGATTCATCATTCACATCAAAATATTAAAGCATTAAAGGTATTTTTCATAACATGGTAAACGGTATGCTCCATTTCTTCATAACAAAGGATATTGTTAGATAATTTCATGATGGTAATGTGCACAAGGTGGTGCAAAAATTCCCTATTGAACATTCATTTAGAGAAATACAAGTTGATCATTGATGTGAAACTTTTTTTTCATTGTTTAATACTATTTCATTTGTCTTTATCACAAAGATACAAGGTCATTGGTTCATGATAATCAATAAGGTATAATATTCATCTCATGAATGATATAGAAGGTTGGAATTCACTTTCTTACCATCTAATTGAGAGACTTATGAAGAGGAATTTATGGTGGCAAATTTCTTCTTAGGATGTTATGACTTCTACACTTCATAACGTAAAAACCTAAAGTTATCTCATACCCTAAGACCTAGGGTTTATGTGTTGTGAAGGGTTTCAAGGTAGAATGCAGTTTATTTTTTATTTGTTTACTGACTTGCTATAGACGGTGGAAGTCACTTAAGTGAAGTTGTCAAGGGTATTAAACACATTATTAATTGGTCCCTCCTCTTAGCATAACCGATTGAAAAATTTTCAAACTCATATTATTTCACTCAAAGTGAAATCAATGGCATATATATTTAATTAGTCTTGCGAGTAATGAAGACCTGTTCACATTTGAATTTAAATATGAGGAATGGCTATTCTTATTACATCTCATGGGCATTAATAAGTATAATACTACGAATAAGCGAGCATATTAGTGTTTATTCTGGTGGCGCCAAAAGATGAAGTTTATCATTCAAGTTTTTGAAAATCTTTTTGAGATTTTAAATGTGGAAGAGTGGAATAGATGGAAGAGCAGGATGAAAGGTTTTGACACTAAGTTCTTCTATGGAAAAGTGTGTGACAATAGTATGTCTGTAGTTTTGGACTTATAAAGAAATATTGAAATCTACATTACCTTTTTGAGTGGTTTCTAATGGTAGTATTAGCTCTATATGAGTATAATGAAGATCTTGATAATGAGTGGTTGTTAGAATAATGCATAGACAGAGAGGATTGAACAACATAATGAAATGAATACTATGGGTGAGATAAAAGGGAGAAGAGTTCTAATCTAAAGAAGGAACAGTGAGATGTAAGGAGCGAGTTTTAGTTTGAATGAAGAACAAGCAGGTGCGTTTTGATTTTGTAAAATGTCAAAAGTGTGTTGTCCTGGTTTTTCTTCATAACAAAAGATATATTTGTGAGAAAATTTCTTTTTATGTCATCTATTTCTTTCAAAGAATGGATATATTCAGTAAATTTTCTTTGTGTCAATGCAATTCAAAGAAGGTGTAGTCAAGATGAGAGCAGAGAATTAAAGTAAATCCTTAATGATTTATTGTTCATTATTCATATCTATCAGCCTTTTGTATTTGGTGTATTGAGGAGAGTATTTTGAAGGTTTTCTTGTTTATACTTACAAAGGGTGTGTGGTTTTCAATGTGAAATAGAAAAGATGAGAGGCTTGCTGATTTGTAG
>VDFB02145959.1:0-16522 GCA_007258455.2 Sequoia sempervirens | reverse complement strand
AATGAGAGGCCCCTTGGTTATATAGCCAAGGTGAGATGCAAAATGTCATAGTATTATGACAAGTGTCTTAATCATATGACATGAGACAACCAATTACACTTACCTAGATTCACATGTAGTAGTTGTCAAAGGATAAGATAACAACAAATGACAACTAACACCTTCTAGAAAGATTCCTTCCTAGCACCTAAGTAAACTTAACATGTGTAAATAAGTCCCCTAGTAATGAATTAACTAGGTACAAGACTTTATTTACACCAACATTATTGAATCATTTCTACCATGATTTCGAATAGGCCAAATCAAAAAGTTGATTTAAAAGACCATTTTCAAGGCTTTGTTTTGACCCGACTAAGATGAACTTCAACTTATTTAAAAATATGATTACCTTACTAACAAGAAATTATTCTAAATTTTTGAAGACAATATATGATAACTCACAAAATACAATAAATAAGCTTATAATTAGAACATGAATAAAAGATCATAAAACGTATTAATGAGAACCTTTTGTAACACAATAATTTTACAAAACATTCCTATTTAACCAGCAACTCTAAACTAGACAAGTTGTAGCAGAGCATTATGTGAATTCATACAAACTCAATCACCTTCTTTTAATATATAAAATTGATGCCCTAAAACTCTAGTGTCATGTTTGAAGCAACAATGCTATCTAGCACCTTTTGCATTGAATGTTCATATGAGTTGAAGCCTGCATGGCATGCTATATGTTCTTTCTTGCCTTTAAACATTATTTTTGGATCTCTCGAGAAGTCAAGTCAATGGGTAATACTAAATTGAATTTTTGGCTAAAAGGTCATAGCAAAGCATTTAAAATAAATTCTTATCAAATTGTTGTATGAAGTGAACATGCACTTCAATAATACAATGACACATGTCTTAGCTGCTTATGGTTAATGCTAATAATCTTGAAATGATCCTTTCATTCGACACATCTATCCAGTCAAGTATTTATTAATTAATTGAAAATAAAAAACACATTATATTCTGATTTTGAATAAATAAATAAATATGATCAAATATACAGTCTGATGACTGCATAGACGATTCGACATTAGACTTACTCACTATTTGTGACGTGTTCGCGAATGACACCTTCATTGTTGTCAAAGGAAAGCGTTGGTATGAAAATACGCTAAGAAAAACTGATCTGCTATAATCAAAACCAGCAACATAAAGCCACTCATTCTCTAAGAAAAGAATTTAAATTTTTTCCCATACCTCAACGTAGAAATGAGAAAGTGGGCCCAAACATGAAGTTGCGTTGTGGAGGGCTTTCAGGCTACAATGGGACATTGATACGTAACCCATGAGACAAGACTCCTTTCATTTGTTCTCTCTAAGAATAAAGATGAATAGTGAACATCAATGAGGGTGCGCCAACGGCCAGCTAATGATGTTGCTTGTTTAGGGGTCCACCAGGCACAAATTCGCTCTCCAAGACACATGTTACTAAAGCTAAAGTGCACAAATTTGTCCTTTGGAATTTTTACACAAAACTGTGTTGCACTAGGTCGCACGCAATGTAATCGAATCCTGACACATACAGAATCAGCAAGGACCACATAGCTTTTAAAAGAATGCAACATAAGACATACAATTTTATCGACAAGATAAAGTCTTCGACCGATAAACCAGACGAAGGGGTCGATCAATTAATGAGACTAAAGACATCCAAGGCATGACTTGGCGATTTTGGAGTGGCCTCGTGAGTCACCATCAACTTAGAAATATTAAAGTCATGAGGGTTTTATACTTTAGATAAGCTCTACGGGATATGACCATTCAAACTCGAGGTGAAATGATGAAGATCTGAATCTTAGGCATTCTATAAGGGCATTTAATATAAAGATGTTTTGTAACTCTGAAGTTTGATGTTTTAATTAATCTTATTAATGTCTTCATATACAGTTGTCTAATTATCCTGAAGAATAATAACAAATAATAAAATGTTCACTCACACGAGTATCCCATTTTGTCCTATATTTTAGATTTGCACCTTTTACTCCTTGTTTTGATGCTTTCAACGTGTCTGGGAGATCTAATGTGTAAGTGACATGTTTTGATGCTTTCAATGTGTATGGGAGATCTAATGTGTAAGTGACATGGTTTGGATTGAGGACGGAAGAGCACCCCAGCGTCAACGTTTTGAATAAAGGAACACCTATTATTACTTATTCTAGATTATTTAATAAAGGAATTAAAGAAAACAGTAAAAGGTTTTCTGAACAGCCATAGACTGTCTTAATCATCCACGCTTTAAATACGATTTATGCATTATGCTTGTACGGACATGCCTCCTGTTTAATGGCCCCATGCTTGTGCCTTATTCTTTTCTTAATTACACAATATATGCTTCCTCAATCCCTTCAACGAATCTGCTTTATTTTTAGAAAACTAATCGTTATACTCGTTATAATTTTACTTCTTTAATTTTCTAGTGACACCACTGAGGATAGCCAGCACATATATATAAATAATATTCCATGAGTACATTCCGTATGCTGAATTTCTGATCTTAATTCTTGAGTACTATGGATGAATCTCCCCTTTCTCTTCCCAGGAATCTTACAAGAGGAAATGAGGAAATAATAGTGCTATTACTCACCTTCTATCAATATATTTATTTTTATTTTTTATTTTTTAAAATAGTGAGGATAAACATTTTTGTAAAATTTTAGGACAAGGACTTAACTTTCACTACACTGTTCTAGCTTTTTTGAATGCTTTTACTAGTCTATTTAGATTGCATGATATTTCTGTAAAAAGTTTGAGATTATATTCGGAAGTATGCTTCTAATAACCGGCTAGCTTGTAATTTAGTTTATGACTTTTGTCTATTTTAGGATCAAAGTTGGTCTTCCTCTAATTTGTATCTACTTAAATATTATAATTTTATCTGAATAGAATAAATAAAAATTTAATAATTTAGGATTATTTATTTATTTATTTTTAAGAATTAAAGATTAAAGAGCATTTTTTTTGTTAATAATTAAATGTTGAGGGGTATTTATTTATTTTTTCATTAAAAGACAAAGATTAAAGAGTATTCATTCCACTTCCTTATGTTTAAGCCAAAGATTGATTGAGCATTTATTCTTCTTCATCATTTTGTAAGTCAGAGTCAAGTATTGAGTTTTTTCCATTATGCCCTATTCTACTATGATTGATGAATTTAGTGGTATTACTTTGCTTCCTTCTACTATGAACTAAGAATTGAGAGGCATTTATCTTACTTCCTTATGCTAAGAGCTAAGGATTGAGGGGAATTTATCTTGTTTCCTTATACTAAGAGCTAGGAATTGAGGTGTATCCATCCCACTTTCTTCTACTAAAATCTAAAGATTGAGAGACATTTATTCATCTTCATCACTTTAAGAGTTAGAGCCTAGGACTGAGGTGTATCAATTTTACCTTGTTTTACAATGATATAAGAATTCAAGGGTATCTACAATGAGGGGCATTTATCTTGCTTCCTTATACTAAAAGCTAAGTATTGAGGGGTAGTTGTCATACTTCCTTCTTCAAAGAGGTAAGGATTGAGAGGTATTCGTCACACCTTCTACTAATCGTTCGTATTTATAATCCCAATTATCACTATCTACTTATTGTCCCATTTTATTTGTAGAAAATAATGTTTTTGTATGGTGCTACTTCACCATTTAATATTTTTGGTACATTCCTCTCTTCCATTATATATTTTTTTGCTTGTTGTATGACCCTTGTTCTATGAGTATGGTCCAACTTCTCCACCAAATGGGTTTAGATGGATTTTGTTCTCCTTTGTTCTACATAGTCTTGTATAGTTTTAATATTATAGAAATTTATTTCTATGAAAGGATAATAGTTGCTTAGTTTGTTATATAATAGAAGAAGTGTATAAGATATTTTAAAATACCCTATTTTTGTAATAAAAAACCTTAGTTTCATAAAAAATAAAAAAATGAACCAAAGTTAAAGTTGTTTCAAAAATTAAATGCAACCATTTTTTTGTAAAAGAAAAAAAATAGCTCTATTTATCCACAAAATAGAGTTGAAGCTCTTGTGATCAATAGATGTCTAGCCAACAAAAAAGCCAAAAAAGTGCATCTAACTTGAGAAACATATATTTTGGTATATATTTTGTTTTGTAAGTATATATATGCATTATATGGCTTGCATGCATAATAGGAAAGACTATATATACACATTGACTGCATGTAATTTGACATACATAGATATTTGCATGTAGGGAAAATGAAATCAAACACACAAAAAGAAGGTTTGCTCTCCAACCTACCATATTGCATCATGGAGCCTTGAGGGCTCCCAAAAAACCCCCAAGCAAGAACATAAATTTTCTAGCACTAGAATCAATGTTTAATATTACACTTTGTAGACATGGAAAATATACCAATCACACCCGATACTGGTTTTACTAATATAAATTCATCTTGAATCATCTCTGTTCTAATCATTTAATTAAATAATTCATTCTATTTAATTAATCTCTAAAGTCATTCCATTAAATTAAATAAATTAATATTTATTTTCTTTAATCTAACACCATATTATTTAATTAAATAAATCAAAATATTTATTTAATTAAGGCTAAATCATTTTCCTCTCATTTTGATTTATTTCAATCCAAAAATCTAAATCAAATGGTCAAATAAGCTAATCTCATCTTAAATTAATCAAATCTTGATTAATTTAATCTTAATCACCTAAATCCTCTATATTTTTCCACTTGCTCATGAAAATTAATTTATCAATTTATTAAATCATCTATTTTCTTTCAAAAAGGCATCAATGGTTGGAATATTCCCCAAATTTAAAAAATCCCTCCAAAAGGGTTTGTACATCCAACAAAGCATATAACTCCTCTTACATGTCCTTGTGCATTGAGCCAAGTGGCATTTAAGTCATTCTTTTATCCCTCCAACAAGCCAACTTTCAAATTTGAAATTCCACCTAATATCATTTATTGGCACATTCATCAAAATGTGCTCAAGCTTCTTCCATTCACATCTTGACAAGTGGCACTTGACCAGTGGATGTTGAATGATCTCACATTGCTTCATTTTTCGCATTCCTCCATCTTGTCTTTCTATAAATAGAAGGCTTTCCTTTGTATTTTGGATCCACAATTTGAGCAAGACAACTATAATAAGTTTCATCCTCAAGCATATCTATTTTCATCCATTTTATGAAGATCTTAGCCAGGTTATGCATATTTTTCATTATGGAGCTCAATTGAATCTTCACCATAGGGGATCACTCATCAACATTGCATCATAGGATTTGGGAAAGGCCCAATTTCCACATCAAATTGGCACCAATTCCCCCATGGGATTAAGAGTTTGTTTTACATTGAATAGGATTTGCTAGCTTTTGTTTATGTTTACTTATGTTCTTCATCTCATTTCTTGATGTTTGCAACTTAAATAGATTTCATGGGGATTAAATTGCATTTGGATTTAATATTGTGTTTTTTTCTTATGTTTGTGCAGGTATAAGATTGAGGTTCCACATTTGGTGCTAGAAGGAGGGCTTGTGATAAATTTTTTGAAATGTTTATGATGCACTTGTGACATAAATTTTGAAATATGTTATTATGTTTTGTGACATCACTTGCGATAGAAAGTTCAAAATGTTTCTAACACACTTGGGATAGAAATTTTGAAATATATCTGTTTTGTGAGAACACTTACGATAGAAAGTTTGAAATATTTCTGAGGTACTAGCGAGAGGAAGTTTGAAATATATCTACCTGTTTTGTAATCAAACATTAGATTAAATTCTCTCTGTTATTTTTTTTGTGTCTATTTTCTGACAAGTGGGTGATAGAAAGTTCAAAATGTTTCTAATGCACTTGCAACAAATCTTTTTAAATATATCTATCTATTTTGTGACAAAACATTAGAGTAAATTATCTTTCTGTTACTTTTTATGTGTCTATTTTTTGACAAGTAGGTGACATAAAGTTCAAAATGTTTTTGATGCACTTGTGATAGAAAGTTTGAAATATATCTGTTTGTTTTGTGAAAAAATATTAGATTAAATTTTCTTTTTCCTATTTTTGAAATGTGTTTATTTTTTGACAAGCATGCAGAAGGAGCCTATGTTTCTGATGCACTTGCTACAAAAAGTTCAAAATGTGTCTAATGCACTTGTGATATAAATTTTGAAATATTTGTGACATTGGGATTGAGGATTAGAATTAAGCAAAAGTAAGCAGATTGAAGTTGAAGAAAATAGAGCATTGAACTTAAAATTGACAAAGCATTTTTAAATGCTTAGAGCTTCTATTTTATGCTTTTGTTTTCTATTTTAGACCAACTCTTGTCTTTTTGGATTCTAAAAGGAACACTACAAAAGATTTTATTTTTGCTACAAAGGGCTTAAAAAGAACTTTAGACAAACTTACTAGATTTGTTTTAAGGTTAACAATTGAACAAGGTAACTTTCATATCTTGTTTTGGTTCTTTAAACATAATCAAATCATTGCTTTGTGGACTTAAAATGAACATGTGTTTCTTTGTTTTGTAATCAATTATTGAAATTAATGTCAACAAAATGATGTATATGCTTCTCGTGTGCCTCAAGATGATCCTAAGAATCAAAAGGATTTTTGGTGACATTAAGTTGTGTAAGTGATTACCCACACACTTCAATTTGGATCCTAAAATTGAACAAATCTTGCAAGTATGAATGTAACATATCACGTGTGTTCTCTATTTCTTTCTCAACGAAGATTGATTGAACTATGGATGTGTTTTCTCTCTTTTGTGTGATCTTAGAGGGCCTACCTTGTGGGAAAAAGTAATCACCCAAGGGAATGACCCAATTGGGAACATGCTAAAGCCAAGCGACTTCCACTTAGGATATAAGTGTGGGTACTTGAAGAAATGCGAGTATCATGAGGATTATTGTGAAAAGAAGGGAAACAATGATCTCTCACCGCATGGATGATCCCCCATGAACATAATGCCTACATTAAAACCCCTTGTTTAAAAAGGAAAAAATCCTTATCTATTTTTTGGTGCAAAAATGATCATTCTGAAGCCACCCCACATTTTTATAACTTTTAGTAGAAATGGATAGTATGACATGGGAAATTCATGGGTACTGATTCTTGGCTGACCTGAGAAGTGAGTGCACTATAATGGGGAGCCTGTGTGGTCAAGAAAATCTAACCATTCACTAAAAGTAGGTGTAGCTAGACTTGTCCAAGTGGGGATCAACAAATATAGTCTTTCATAGCCATAGGTTTGTACATGTTCTTGAAATTCAAAACACTTTGCTTTATCATAAACATTGGGGAAACAAACATTCAACATTGTCATCAAATTTCAAACCCTTTAGGAAGCAAATATCTTTGACAAAATTCAAGTGTTATTGCTTTCCTTAGGGATTCTATCTCTAGAGGTTTCTAAACATTTGGATTTATATCTCAAATTTCTTGCTAAAGTCAAACATTAGGTAACTTTTTCCTTGATTTCCACATATTGGATTTTGTGTGATGAGAAGTTAGGACATTAGACATCTAGTTTGAAAAATATAAGCAATAAAGTGTTTTTGGTGAAATAAATTCATTAATCAATATGAAATCAATTGAACCCAACACATTTGATTGTTTATATTTTGTCTTGTGGTCTTTTGAGAAAGCATTGATCTTTTGGTTTGAAGTACTCTTAGGGAAAAACATGTTCTTCAAAACCTTGATCTTTTAAAAAAAGTCCCTCTTAGGTCTCTCTAGGATCAAAAGAACCAATTATTTCATCCATCTCAAACATCAATCAAATCCCATCTCATAAACAATTCCTAGAATCTTGGAAAAATCCTTCATACTAGACTTTTGGAAAATCCTCTAAATCACATCAAAAATCACCTTGTTTGGCTAAGTGTGTGTGGATGAATCCTTCTTCATACACTTAGTTAAATTATCATGTTGTGGACCAGTTTATTCCAAGACAACATCTAACCTCTTGTTGTTTATGAGTTCATTATCAAATCCAAATCCAAAAATCCAAATCCAAATCAAATTATTCAAACTGAAAAAATCCAAAAGTCCTAAAGTCTAGTATCCCTCCAAGGCTCCTAAAATTTCAACAACCATATCATTCACCCCTTTCATCCTTCATCTTATCATTGGTCCTAAAAACCTTAGAGGTCACTTTTGCAACAAGGTCAAAACACAAGAAGAACATGGAATATAAACTTGATCCATACATCATGATTAATCCAAATCAACCAAACTATCAAAGCCTTACAATGTTGATTAATTATCGAAACTCACATCTATGCAAACCATACATGGGATAACATCTCCTTCAAGCCTCAATGGTACAACAAAGGTGAGTATGCCCAATCTAAATTTTTGAACAACTTTCCCTAGATGGTAGATTTAAATCAAAGTCCAAACCTACAAATCTATTAACCAAATAGTTAATGCATGAATCTTCAACAAAACAACATTATCCCACCAAATCCATACATGTCAAATGTGAATATACCAAGTACAAGTTTACCAAGAATTTACATTTCAAATCCAAACATGGTAAACTTTGGGATGGATATGTTTGTGAATCATATGAATGTTGTTCAAAGTCCAAACAAGATGTTAAGACTACATGTATTCATCCAAGTCAAGGTTACACCATGAAAAATAAAATTTACCTAAATCAAGGCAATGGGATTCCAAACCACAACAATGTTCAATTTCAACCTATAATGCCAAATTTGAACATCATCCCAAATCAGAACATTTTCCAAAATCAATTTGTCAATGATCCCATACAAGCACTAGAAGTATAAATTCCAAATCTTCTTGAACAAAAACCAAATTAAATATATCAAGGGTGTCAAGATCAAAATCAAGATCAAATTTTGTGAGATCAAATTGCTACTCCATTGATCCAAGAGACATCTCCACCCCAAAATCAATACACTCTTCCATTGGTTAAACCATGTCATCAAAGCATTGAGTTGTGTCCACAACCAAATCAAGAACAATATCTCCAATTTCAAGAAGTTATATATCAAGATCAACCACATCAAAAAATCCAAACCCCACATCTTGAAGATCAATTGCCACATCTCAAAGATCAATCACCACATCTCCAAAATCAATCACCATAAGGTCAATCTGAAGTACAAATCTCCCAAGGTAACAAATGAAAATACACACCACTTGGGAGACCAATTTTATCAATCATGCAATAGTTGATGCAATAAAAAATCATCACAATTCCCACCTATGAAAATTATCAAGAGTCCTTAGTGAAATCACCATGGTACAATGAAAATCACCTTTGTGATTTCCATAAAATCAAGGGACACACAATATCATATTGTATTTGACTCAAAAATCTCATCCAAGACCTTATTGATCAAAATATAATAACTATTGGGGACAATGGTGAAGATTCAACTAGTAGTAATAGATTTGACAATCTCCCCACCACAATTTTTGAAAAAAATGATTAAGATCTATCCATCAATGAGCACCTTGAAGATGTTTTTACCTCATCTAAAGATAAAATCAACATATATCAAGAGTCACTTTTCAATCATGATCAAAATCCACCAACAATACCCAACAATAATCTAATTCAAGAAATTTCAATATCACTTGACCCTATGGTTGAAGACATTCACAATCTCTTCACCACAATTATTGAAAAAAATGTCCAAGATCTCTCCATTAATGAACACATTGAAGATGCTTCTACCCCATCTGATGATCAACTCACCCTACATCAAAAGCCACTTTTTAGTGAGCTATTTCAAAGAATGTTAGAATTATTTGATCCCCTTGACATAATCTATGATCCATCGATCAATGATTATATTGAAAATGTCTCTACATCACCTAATGAGTTAGAGAGCATATCTCAAGAATTTATTCCAAAACATGATCAACATCTTTCACCAAAGTCTAGAAATGTCCCTTTCAAAGAAATAATTACATCCTTTGACCTCATGGTTATAGATATCGAAGGAATCCTCAACTCAACATTTGATTGAAGTCCACTCAAAGATCAAGAGGGTATTGAGCCACTTCCCATGCTTAATGAGGATATCTAAGAACCCTTTGTAAGAAATCCACCGTTTGAAATGGACCCATGTCAAGAACTTGATCCAAAGCATGTTTGAAAGGAATTCCAAAATCATTCATGATCAAGAATTTGTATCCCCAAGCTACTACAATGATCTAATGGACACTCTCCTATCTATGCAAGATGATCATATCCACATAACACATACTCCTCCATCTACCCATAGGATAATTTATTTGGATGGACACATAGATAATCTTCATTCATAATAGGATTCCTTTACTCCTGACATTATTAAACAAAAATAGCGAGTTGTTGATTCCTACAGTCAAACTAAGTTGTCAACATCAGGATCAGATATATCCCAAATTTAGACTAAGGATATCATGTATGAAGATATACAACATTATCCACTCAAAGAAACAAGTTGGATAGAATAGGACATTCCAGAGTTAGCAGAGCAACAAGTTGAAACAACATCATCTATAGTGGTCATTTATCATAGTATGCTTACAAAATAAGACATCTCAAAACAAGTAGAATCAAGGAATGAAGGTGCCACTACTAGCATACTGGGGGAAACTATGTCTCAAGAAAACATCAACATAGGTAGCACAAAGAATCCTTATGGTGAAACTAATTCTAATACTAAAACTAGCCATGTCATGAATCTTCATCGACCCATCACCCCATCCATGAATTGGGACCAACATTAAAAGAAATATTTTAGTCAAAGTACAAGGAAAGTTATCAAAGAAAAAGAAGTAAGGAAGCATAATGAAAAAAACAAATGCACATGGATACCAATGAATACAAAGAAAGATTATCACTATCAAACTCCATTAGTCAAAGAAACTATGGAGAAAAATAAAAAAGGGAAAAGTATCCATCAAAGATGTCCAAAAATTAAAAATAAGGCTTCTCAAGCGATGTACAAAGTGTATCAAGTAGTTGGTCCTAATTCCACACACTTTTGTATCCACCCATCATTGCTCATCTTCTCAAGTTTGGAGAGTCAAATGTTCCAAATTGTCAACCAATCCATCTTTTATTCCTAAACACATTCCATCCATGCCTCTAGGTATGATATCTAATTCTCACATTGACCATGTATTGGAGGCCAACCTTCATCATAAGTATTCATAATACATTCTATCATGATGCACACACAAAGACAAAGTTAACTCCAGTATTAGCAAAGCATATCAAGAATCCCAAAATTTGCATTCAAGTGCACGTATCTTAGCAAAGCAACTTCTTCAAGCAGGATATTGATGGCACATTATGATAGAAGCATCTACATCAACACCACCAAGTGGTTCGACATGAGCTTAAGATCTTTTAGAAAAACATGAAAATCCAAAAAAATAAAAAAAAAGATTGAAAATAGTAAAGAAAAAAATTGTCCTCTAGTGAAAACCACTTTAGTGGCACTTTGGACAAGTACCATGATGAAAACTTGGCAAACAGGCATCATGTGTAGAATTGAGCATCTACCGGTTCAGGTGGAAGCATCTCATCCCATCCATAATAAATCCAACATTCCATTCACCTCATCCATAATAGATCCATTCATCCATGAAATGTTGATCCAATCCATTTTCATTCATTTGCATCCATTTTCCAAGTTATCTTGATCTTGACAAATTTTGGTGCAAACTTTACACTTGCTTATGGTAAATATCTTGGAATGGACTATTTTCATTGATCCTATCCTACCCAACGTTATCTGAGCCATGAAGCATTATCCAAATAAATATCCTCTATCTAAACTTGTTATCTTATCACAAGATAATCCTTGGCATCCTTTGCATTCTTATCACATTCATCAATCCACACACCTATCCAAGCATCCACCCATGACACTCCATACATTGCTAGACACTGGGGGAAAATATTTACATCTTTCTTTGGGAATAAATCTTGATCTATATCCTCCAACTTATATGGTGATACAAACATTAGAAAACATACAATCAAATTGGTCAAAGCATTTGTGAGCCAAAATCCAAATCACTAGCCCATGGCATATTTTGACAAGAAGACATTCCTTATAAAGCTTTATATTTCATCAAACATCAATCCAAATATTCACTATCAGTTGCATCTAATTTTCACTTCAAACATCATATCAGATCATCCAAAAATAATTTTGTTCCAAATCAAGCTTCAAAATCCTGATCAATCAAATCCAATCAATCGATCATAATCTTGGGATATTCATCCTAATCCTTGTGTTACTAAACACTATCTTTGCATTGTTGTGTATCCTCAACAATGTTATCATCATCAATCCATTGATCTGATCAATCAACCCTAACTTTTTTTCAACAAAATCCCAAAATAGATCATTGATATCATCACATATCATATCCAAAATGTCAAAATTGGGTGAAAACACAAAAACATTAAAAAAGCAGAAAATCCAAAAACATTCAAAAAAGTAGGAAAATCAGAAAATATCTAAATCATATCAAAATATAAATTAAAAAAACATCAAAAACACCATCTAAACTACATCATCACTGAGCTTAAACATAGGCAAGGCTAATCTTTGATAAGCCCTCGAGGCACACAATCCAAAAACATTCATAAAATCTCAAAAAATAAAAATAAAAAAGCCATTGAAAAAACACCAAAATCCAAAAACATTCATAAAATTTCATAAATTTCAAAAATATTTAAAATTTGGAAAATCAAAACATTTGTAAAACATCTCAAAAATACTAAAAATAGCTTCAAACATTTCAAAACATCAAAAACATCCAAATATTTGAAAAAAATCCATCAATCCCATTTCACTTTCATCCACAATAATCAACCATCCATAATAAATCAATTGTCACCTTCATCCTTTGGCAATACAAATAGAAACAAGTACAACAATTAGCAAAAGTAAATTTTAAACAAAAAATCAAAATTGAAACAACAAACTTTTAAATGGAAAATCAAACTCTTGATCATTGGAAAAAATGACAATAAACATTATATCAAAAGCCTTTCAAACAACCTATCAACTTTCCACCATCTAATAACATGTCCTAGGATGCATCCTTCATACAATGGGCATTATCTTTGGAAACATCACTTTGGATTCTTATCCTAATAAAAAAAACCCATTTGGCTAGAGGTATGAAGAAGATTGACTTGTTTGTGTTCTTGATCTTTTCTTTTTAATTTATCTCATTGTGCTCATTCCAATGACATCTCGATGATGTCTAATCAAAACAATCTAGAGATAAAGGAATCAAGCATTGATCATTATCTTTTGTCTATTCTTCTTGTTGGACATTCTTGTAATATAACTTGGTGAATACTTGCTTTGTTAGGTATGTATGGAAGGTGTTTTGCATAGCTTGTTGACTATTGCATTGATAGGTTATACCTTTCTATGTTTTGGTCTAAGATGTTTGAAACTTATGAAGTGCATCCTAGAAAGGTTTTCGTATGTCAGGTGTGAACAAGAATACTCGTATCTATTTTTTGAGTCAAAGTCCATCACACTAGGTAGAACACTTTCTTGGTTCTTTATACCTTGATGCATTGTACCTATGTGTGTTATCAAACATAAGGTAATTGGACCTTTTAAAATCCTAACTCCTCGGTAAGAAAATCATCATCATCATCATCACCATTATCATCATCTCTAATAAATTTGGCTTGTTGGTGTCTCTTGTCATCATCTTATTTTCTTCTTAATTCCCTTTGTGCTAACATGGCACCATGATAATTAATCTTAAATCATCATTAATGCATCTATCCTACATCCAAAAACCATCTACATATCATATCATATCATATCATATATAAGAAACATTGATCATCTCACATGCATTGCATTTCATCATTGCATAATATAGATTGGTTATTCTAAGCATCTCATAAACCATACATTTATCATGCATTTGTATAATCATAAAAGAATCATCATATCATATCATGTGCATCCATATCATCCATGCATCATCATATCATCCATTACATATAAACATCATAATCATATCATTTATATCATCAAAATGTAATTTTCATGGTACATAATCAAGATCAATTGTGTGTAATATATCAAAATAGGCATGAGGCTATCCATGCCTGATGAATTGTCCACATCACCAAATATTTCTACATTAAACATTCAAGTTGAACTAATCTTGAACCTCTTTGTCGCGAGATCAATTCTCAAATTGAACCTTTTCACTCAATCTCTTGAGGAGGCAATATATGGACATAATTTTTCATTCACTAGGGCAGTAGTGGGCATCCAAAAAAATCAAAGAATATTTTAATTTTGATAAGACAATTTATTCTTTGAACCAACGTAGCAAGTACTTTGCTTCAAAGAGGGACAAAATGTAGATATGGAAAATATATCAATCACACTTGATCTTGATTTACTAACACTAGTTCATCCTGAATCATCTGTCTACTAATCATTTAATTAAATAATTTCTATTTAATTAAATTCATCACATATCTCTTAATTAAATAAATCAATTTTATCTGATAAAGTCATCATCTCCTATTAGTTAAATAAATCATTTTTTATTTAATTAATCATATAGTCCCTCTTTTAATTAAATAATTCATTTTATTTAATTTATCCCTAAAGTCATTCCATTAAATTAAATAAATTAATCTTTATTTGATTTAATCTAGCACCATCTTCTTTAATTAAATAACTAAAAATATTTATTTAATGAATTCTAAATCATTTTCCTCTCATTTTGATTTATTTCAATCCCAAAATCTAAATGAAATGGCCAAATCCGCTAATCTCCTATTAAATTAATCAAATCTTGATTAATTTAATCCTAATCACCTAAATAATCTAGATTTTTCCACTTGCTTATGAAAATTAATTTATCAATTTATTAAATCATCTATTTTCTTTCAAAAAGGTATTAAGGGTTGGAATATTCCCCAAATTTGAAAAATCCCTCCAAAAGGGTTTGTACATCCAACAAAGCATTTAACTCCTCTTACATGTCATTGTGCATTGATACAAGTGGCATTTAATTCATTCTTTTCTCCCTCCAACAAGCCAAATTTCAATTTTTAAATTCCACCTAATATCATTTATTGGCACATTCATCAAAATGTGCTCAAGCTTCTTCCATTCACATCTTGACAAGTGGCACTTGGCCATTCGATGTTGAATGATCCCACATTGCTTCATTTTTCTCATTCCTCCATCTTTTCTTTCTATAAATAGAAGGCTTTCCTTTGTATTTTTTGTCCACAATTTAAGGAAGACTACTATACTCAATTTCATCCTCAATCATATCTATTTTCATCCATTTTATCAAGATCTTAGGTAGGTTATGCAGATTTCTCATCATGGAGCTCAATTGAATCTTCACCAAAGGGGATCACTCATAAACATCACATCATAGGAGTTGGGAAAAGGCTAATTTCCACATCAAATTGGCACCAATTCACCCATGGGATCAAGAGTTTTCTTTACATTGAATAGGATTTGATAGGTTTTGTTTATGTTTACTGATGTTCTTCATCTCATTTCTTGTTCTTTGCAATTTAAATGGATTTCATGGGGAATCTTAATACTAACTTGCATTTGGATTTAATATTGTGTTTGTTTCTTGTGTTTGTGTAGGTATAGGATTGGGGTTCTACAGACTTGATATACAACCTATCATACATATGAATGTTGTTTGCATCTAATTTGACAAACATACACACCTACACATAGGAAATATAAAATGAAACACAAAAAAAGAAGGCCTGCTCGCCACCCTACCCTATTGGGTCATGGAGCCTCATGGGCTCTCACCAAACCCCCAAGAAAAAGCATACATTGTCCACCACTTTGATCAATGGTGAGACCAATGTTTCTTATTACACTTAATATGCAACCTATCATTCTAACAACTCCTTGGCTCGCACTCACAAAAGGATATGAATATCACAGTGAAACTTTCCTGGGAATTGGACAATCTGACATGTGACTAATATCTTTCTTTGGACGTTCATCTACTTGTCAAACCAGGGGATGTAGACTTTAAATGGCGCAGCAAAATATATGCACTAGGAATTTGTTTTGGTCAAATCTTAGCAAAAATACATACTGGAAAGAAATTCTATCTAAGCTACAGAATGGTAATACAGAATTCTTTAACTCAACTATGCTTGATTAAAACAGAAACCGTAACAGCCTACAACTCAAGCACAAACCATGAACTGCCTTATGCTGCAGAACAAATACGTGGATTGACTCTATGTCAGCAGAGCAGCAAGACCGGAAGCTTGGCGTGAAAAATCTCAAAAGATGAAAGCTAATGATATCGCAAGAAAATAACATCTAACTAATTAACTACAGATACTTACTAAGTGGGCCCCCTTAGTAAGCATCTACTGATTACACAGATGCTGAACTCAGAACTTCATCGATCTTTATTCATGAAAACATAATGAAATACATTGTTTTGTTGATGTGA
>VDFB02145958.1:0-38932 GCA_007258455.2 Sequoia sempervirens | reverse complement strand
TGGGTTGATGTTATATGAAATTGGCAAGCGCTAGCAAATCAACATTGATGGCTTGTGCTCGATCAGTAGGGACACCAAACATACAACGGATAAATGAAATTGGCAAGAGTATATGATTTCCAATTGTTCCCCTATTTTTAATGAATAACACTGACTTTCATATGTCGGCGCTTTCTATGGTTATGTTAACCATTTTGGGGGCCAATGAGGTTTTGGGAACCTCATCGGACCCCAATGAAGTTTTGGAAACCAGTATTATTTCCGCCAACTCTAATGCCTTCCGCAATTGCATTTCATAAACTTTGCTTGAGATCTTATAAAAATTGCATATTTTGCCCATATAATTTGGCACATCAGTAAATTGTTTCCTACGGGTAGCCAACTCGCATGTTGAACATAGAATCATAGCTTGAAAGTCAACTTAAGATGCTTTCTTCAAACTTCTCCATTAAAGTGCATTCAACCTAAGTATAAGGAGTTGCATTCAGATTTTCAATATACTTTAACTCCCGTTTTAGGACAGCGGGGAAACTTGTGGTCACTGAAGTCATTCGACATCATCAATTGCTCCTGCTAAACAGATTCCATGGTCAATTAGTATCGACTCCAATGCATCATATACTTTAAAATCAGATGAATTTGTTGATATATTTAGATCATAGCAGAGGCTGATATGATTTAAGAGGTGTGTTTCTTTCTTTCACCAATATCAATTGACTAACACTCGAGCTGCTCTAATATCTCCTGAAACCCTCATGCCTTTTATGATTGATTCCAAATACTAGAGTATAGGCTGGAAGAGAACACTTTGTATTATCCGTGTGCTAAGCGAGATTACATTGGCGGTGGTTTCAATGAACTTGACTTCATATAAGTAACTTCTCCTGTCACATGCTTTGATGGATGCTCCTTGGATATTTGGACATTATGCACATTATTGAAGTGCAAGCCTATTTTCATATTATCTCATTAATTTTTACATGAGCATTATCATACACTGCCATCACTTGGCAAACAAACTTCTCCATTTTGCATAAATCATAACTGATTTAAAGGAGAATATCAGTTGTAGCATATTTTGAATACAACTGTAAGACAGGGTGACTTGAAATACTCAGCTTATATTCATTTTAACACAACTGTCACAAGCTCGACTGACACATTGATGGGGAAACATTAAAATTTTTGATGACCAAAATTGGGGATAACAGTATCAAGCTTTGGGACTGGATTTTCAATCAGCCATCTCTTTCAGGGACTACTTGGAGGTCACCTAGCACACAAAGCCCAAGCAAAAACGAAATCAAGAGAAGCAAAATTATGGGTTGCAAAATAGGTTGGGACATCTATCCCTACCTAGTTTTGATGGATCATCCAAGTGTATTGCTAAAGCTTGGATTCAGAAATTGGTCACTTATCTTGCTTTGAATTGGATGAAGGAGATTGAGGCCATCATGTTTGCTACCCTTAACCTTGAAGGAGCTGCACACTAGTGGTGGTATCATGGTTTAGTGACACAAGGACATGGAATGATAGTCTTTTATGAACAGTTTTGCCCTACATTGATAAAACGGTTTGACCTTAAGGATCCAGAGGCACACTCTAGAGAGTTGGCTTAGTTGAGATAGGTTGGGACACTTGATGCATATATTTTAGAGTTTCAACGATTATTGGTATTGGTTTCTGATGTGACTGAGAGGAGGTTGATTTCTTGGTTCATAAAGGGTTTGTCAGAACCTCTCAGAGGTTGGGTCAAAGCTTTTGATCCACCATCCCTGCAGGATTTTATTAAGCGTGCAAGGAATATGGAGTTATCTACACCAAAGGCTAGGTTTCCTAGCAAGTTTCTGCAGAGATCCTCACCGAAGAATTGGCCATGGAGGAAGGACAAGAAACTAGAATATACTAGACCAGCGGGAGAGATATCTAAGCCAGTTGGTGGGACATCTCGTGATTTGAGGGACGAGTTGAGGCGAAAGAGGCTTTGCTTTGATTGTCGTGAGCTTGGACACCTGGGAATAAGTATAAGAGTGGGGGCAAAGCCCATTGGATTGAGGTCTTCGAGGAGCCTAGTGATGATGAGTTGGAGGAGACCCAGGTTCACGATGAGCAGCAAGAGCAGATGGATAGGGAGTAGGCGCAGATGAGCATTATAATGATTTGGCATAGATGGAGGGTGTTAATTTTTTAGGATCAGAAATTAATAAGCAAAAAACACAGAATAATGAACAACACATGAACAACAAAACACATAATTTATCCTGGGAAAACCCTCCTTCTTGAGGGAGAAAAATCTAGCAAAATATATCACATATATATATTGGATAAAAGAGTAGCACATCTGCTTTACAACAAGGCCAATCACAAGGCCAAACTGATATGAAGATCATAGCACCACACTTGTGCAAATACACTTCCAAGAATATCAATCTGCTGTAGATGAAATTCGCACTTTGCTTGTGAATGGAATGAATTGAATATAATATTGAATGAATGAAAGTATCTCCCTTATATACAATTCAAAGGAGAAGACGCACCCTTTCAATATGCAAGGTCGGCCACCAAAGATGAAAGGATGTGACTCATACGAATATCAAGGAGAGGTCGGCCTCAATAATTAAATAAATAATTTTATTATTCAAGTGAAGCGCCTCTTCACATATCGATTGCAATAAATAAATAGCCAACGGCTATATGCAATTTATTGTTTAATAAATACATTGCGGGAAGTATGTAGCCTGCGGCTATAACATCAACACTCCCTCTTAGCTAGGGAGGAATACTTCCCGATATCCAAGGTCATGGAGTCTCTCAACAGGACACCCACAATGGCTACACCCATATGTGGAAAAGAGCACCTCACGGAGTCACTCAACGTGATATTGTCCATCATGGCTACTCCCATGTATGGAAGGGAATATGTGCACAAGTGTCCATCACGAAGTCACTCAACGTGATGTCGTCATCTCAACATGACGTCGACCATGGCTACTCCCAGAGGGTGGATAAACACAAGTACAAGTAAATCATCACAGAGTCTCTCAACGTGATGTTGTCATGGAGTCTCTCAACATGACATCCACCATGGCTACTCCCAGAGGGTGGAACAAGGGCTTTCACCTCAAATTTCTCCATCACAGAGAAAGATGCATTAACAAGGGGTCACACCTAAAATTCCTCCGTCTTAGAGGATAATGCATTAACAAGGGCTTACACCTCAAATTCCTTCGTCTCAGAGGAAAATGCATTAACAAGGGCCTACACCTCAAATTCCTCCGTCTCAAAGGAAAATGCATTAACAAGGGCTTACACCTCAAATTGATACTTATTCCAGAAACAATTTTGCAAGTAAAAGAGAAAAGGTTGAGGAATAAGGTAATTTCTGAATATCTTATCAAGTGGCAAAACTTGCCTTTGGAGGATGCAACATGGGAAGGAGAGGAGATTCTTAAGCATCCTAATCTTCAGATGCTTGAGGACAAGCATTCTTTGGGTGGGGAGGATTGTAATGTCCCCAACTCAAATCAAGATGCTTAACAGCAGATTGGCTGTCTTTTACTTGGATTACCCAAGAGGATGAGGATGTAGAGCATCATTGGGTAAAATATGGAGTCTTTGGCTTGTTTTAAATTCTATTCTTAAGTTGTGTGCATGTCTTTTTATGCAACTTAAGTGAACTTAAGTTATTTTAAGTTATGGGCATGTCTTTTTAGGCAACTTAAGAGTTTCCTAGCCAAAGGACTTAAGCTGTCCCCTTTTCATGTACTTAAAGTGACTTTTAAAACATGTGACAAAATGCCAAAAGGGGGGCGTACATCTTCTAGGAGCTGATAAGTGCAAACTCTAGTGTTTTATCTTGGACCATTGGATTAAGAGGTGGAGTTTCAAGGGTGGGGATTATTTCTTTCCTTTAGGAGTTGTTATATAACTCTTGAGGATTCATTTTGGGTTGATTATGTGATGAAGTTTTCTGTTTATTGCTTTTGCAACCTGGCTTGAGGATTGAAACCCTTAAGTATCTTTGATTTCGGTGAGACATACGGGCTCTCCCTAGTCGGAAGAGTGTTTCGGTGGAAGAGCTCCAGTTTGTGAAACCCTAGCACATTATTATTTTTGGGCTGCAAGTATTCATCAGGTTTGGAGGCCAAATTAGAGGAGAATTTCAGTGCCGAAGACTCAGATCTGGAATCGTCTACAGCTGCAAATCATCAATTTCTGAGCATTTGGTGGATGGCTACTAAGGAGCACATAAAACATACCTAGTTCTGACCATTTTGGGAGCCTAGCGCCGCTTGGAGGGTTGGATAGGGTTTGGAAATAATTTTGAACCGATCTGAGGTCTTTCGGGTATTAAAATCTGCATATTTATCTCTGTTTTTAACTCTGAAATTTTAAGAGAAGTCATTTTATTTCAGTTCTAAAAATTTTGGGCAGAGGAAAAGGTGTTTGGTTGTATTTTCGTAAGCTCAGAAATAATCTGAAATTTATTGCTTTTAGTTGCAAAAATCATATTTGTAACCTGATTAGAAATCTGGGTTTGTCAAAGAGGGGTTTCCATGCAAATAAATTTCCAGATTTTTTGTGCCCTAGTTTGCAAAATTTGTATCATTTCCTAGTATCTCTATTTGGGAATATTACAGGGTCTAGGGTTAGTGGCCCTAGTAGGGTTGATGTAATGTCCTGTTTTATTCCTACTATTTCTTTATCTAAAAAAAATAAAAAATACATTTCTTAACTCTATCCTTAAAAAAAATGACCAAAAAATATTTTGTAAAAATTTTGATTAAAAAAAATGACTTTTGAAATCTTATTCAAAAATGTTGTAATAATAAAAATGGAAAGTTAAAACAATATCGATTATTTAAAAAAATAAAAATTGTATTTAAAAATTAAAAAATGCATCCAAAAAAAAAAAATTTCAAATATGAATTCAGCATATCAATCAAGTGGATGTGATTGGAAAAAGGAAAATAAGAAATTGGAATATAAAATATCTATTGGAAATAAATATTGTTTTAGCAAGAATATTATTGGGAAGTAAGTTTGAGAATATAAATTAAGAATAGTCATATATATATATATATCATAGTTGAATAATGATATTTTATTACCAATTAATATTGTAGAGTCCTTTAGTAATCTTATTTTGAATTTATAGAAGTGTTTTGCAAAGAGGCCGATCAACCTTCCGAGTTCATGAGAGGTGAAGTACCGCCTTTTCCTTCATCAAGCATGCCACCTCGAGATGGAGCGCTTGTGGGTCGAGAGGTGTATGAGTGGCCTTGGGCATGTTAAGAAAGGCAATGTTCATGCATCTTATCAGGCACACAACCTCGAGATGGAGCATTCGTGGACCAGGAGGCGGATGAGTGCTCTTGGGCTTGAGGGTCTTCTCAAGTATGCCTCCCTGAGATGGATTGACAAGGATCCACCCATGCTTTCGCAATACAAGGACAACTATCCTTGAGACTGCGGTTTGCAAGTACTTCAAGTAAATTCATAATATGATTGGCTATAGGAATATGACTTGGAATAATCATTAATGATGTTAAGATATTGTGAAATTCAAATGTTAATAATGTGATGAACTATAGATCTAACTATTGTGATGTTTTAGCTATGGTTTATCACTTTCAATATTATAATATTTCATGTATTAATTTGAATGTTGCCATAAAGTTGGTACTTGTTATTACTAATATCAGTTTTTAGTGATTATTATTGTTTTGCAGGCCTAAATTTAGGAATATCCCAAAATGATACATTACAGTTGAGGGGCAGCACGCCCAGTGGGGTTGAGGGGTGGCCCTCCTTGTGGGGTTTAGGGAACTCCCACCCTCAAGCCCAAATGAAGACCTTCAAACCACATAGGATTTCATGGCACACACCATTTTCATAATTTTTTGGAAGGCAAAGCAAAGGTGGATTTCTTTTCTAAAAAAAGTTTTAAAAAAAAGTAAAAAAGTGGACGGATTTGCTTCCGTACCCCCGAAAGTTCTTTAAATTTGTACAAAATTTATAAGAAGTTTAAATATCTGCTGTGTAAAATGACAAATAGGCTAATCAGCCAAAAAGATATATATCAGTAGGTTGATATGCCCAATGTAAAAATCTGTACTGAGTCTGTGTACTGATAACATACAAATTTAAATTTTTACTGTTTGTAGCAGGAGCAGATCCTTCTTCTGTCAAAATATATTATTTTACCTCAGACACAGTAAAAATTGTAGTGAATTTGATGCTGAAAAGATCAACCTTCAAAAGGTTGTTTAATTTTCTAATGTTTTTGAAGTCATTTAGGTTTTATTCTATGGGTATGTGACCATGAAATTACTCATGTATTTAAACATGTTAATAATGCCAATAATTGCTTATAGGGATGATTTTAAGCAAGCCTACATTTTATAAAGTTAAGAAATTCCGGTGGATCTTTCTGAACATTGAATTCTTAAATTTTAAATCTTTGTCTATTTCCTTAAGATTCTGTATGTTTTAGTTGCAAATTTGGCAAATCCCAAAAAAACAAGGAACTTGGTGGCACATAGATTTCCAGAATCAATAGGTAAATGATTTATTATCTTGAAGCCTGCATGTAACGGTCTCTGGAATCAAAAGGTTGTTTATGATCTTGAATGTGACATTCTCTGGAATCAATAGTTAGTTATGATCTTGAAGTCTGCATGTCACATGCTTCAAATTAGCATGTTCTAAATTACACAATATATGTTTTTCTGTATACATTAAGCTGTAACAATTATTGTAAAATCAAAATGGCACTAAGTGTGAGAAATTCCAAGTTAGGTTTTCATTTGCAAAGATTTTGCTCTTCCAATATAGCCTTGGATATATCAATTTGGTTGCTGGCGAGCAACTTTAGATCAAATTCCATATTGCTTTATCAGGGATGCTCTTAGAAATCAGCCAGCAGATCTGTTTGTTTGATTGCATTTCTTTTGTTTGTTCTGCTGGAACTTAAACAATATAAAGAAGTAGATAGTTTTAGTTCCAAAATCACTTAGTTTCATAGTTTGTATAAGTGGAGCTGATAATTACCATGTTTTGCAGGGTTGGTGTCAGATGCTTTTCATTTAACTTTTGGCTGTGGTGTCCTGTCATTTTCTTTATTTGCAATGGTGGTTGCCAGGAAGAAACCTGATGAAGTATATACATATGGGTGAGTTTACTTTGTTTAATATCTAAGTTTTTGGACTTACTTGCATAGCTTCTTTTCTGTCCTCTGCCCTTTTATATTGTGTAAAGTTTTTCTATTTGCTTCCAAAACAAGGATTTAAAATGTCCATTTAAATTGGATCTTCAATGTTTCTGGGAGCAAGAGATGATTATGAATTCAACCCTGTCAATACTTATAACTTGATCAGCACAATATACACTAGTATTAGTAGGAAGCAGTTGTACAAAACATGGCTTAAGGCCATTATGACAAGGTCATGGAAGAATGCTGAGCTCCTGCTATGAACAGATCCATTTGTAGAGAAAAAACTGTCTATAAACCTTCAACAACTATCAATTCCTCTAATGAAAAACAAAATGTAGAGGAGTCTATATTTTTAGAGTAGAATAGCAATTTGAGAAACTAGACGAGGTTGAATCACAGGGCCATAGCATTAACTATCCCATAATTAAAAGCACCAAAAACAAAATATGCTAAAAAAATGAATGGTCTAGAAGTTTGCAGGACAAAGACTGGCCACTTATTAGAGACAGAACTGTCTGTTGGTGATTTTGTTCTCATGCATGGAATGCATTTGTTTGCTAGGGTTTTCTATGAATTGCATAACCTCCTTATAGCATTGGCCCCTTGAATGTGCCATTCTCTGTAAAAGGCAAAGTCCTGGATGTCAAGGAATTTGATAAATTGAGCTGCAAGACTTTTTATGGTTGATCATGCTTCTTATGTTGGCAGGGTTGCATTCAATGTACTTGACTCGTGAACAGCTTACCACTAGATTTAACACACAATTACTAGTTCTTCGCAGCATTTAACTAAGTTTTAGTATTTGAAGTTTGAACCAGTGTTACAAGACTCAGACTCGCCTCGGACTTAGACTCGGAGCCCAGAATTGCCCAAGACTCAACAAATAGAAAAACCCAAGAAATTCAATTTTTTTTAAGGATTTAAAACTTGTTTCATGCACCCTTTAATAAATAAACCTTAAATACACAATAACATCATGAAATAGAAACTACTATGATCCTATACACAAACATATATCAATCAAATAAGTATAAACACAAATTTTAGCTGAAGGAAATAAGTAATTACTTAATACCAATAACAGTAGTAAGAGTCAAAACAGTTAGATATATAAATATTGTCAAATGTATACAATACTCATGGAATATGAAATCCATGGCATCAAAAGTTCCAAACATATATCAAAAGTAAAACAAAAGCTATTAGACTATGGCTCAGAGGAGCCTGCATTACTAAGCGTCAGTCCTCCTGCGTAGACGTCTAAGATAGGTCCTAGATGATGTTGCAGCCATCATCTCTGCTTGTGTCTCAGACTTAGTGGCACCCAAACTAGCATCCAAGGTTTCTCCTCGTGCTCTATTCTCCTCCTCTACCATGGCTACTGCCTGTGCCTTTTGATCCGCTTGGTTGACCCAATCAAGGTCCTCATCACTAAAAACAGGATCCTCGGCCTCAGTGATCCAATCTGACTGTGGATCAACCTCCAACAACGTGATGGGTGACAAGTCAGTGCCCAATATCTATCTATGGCGAAGGCGCAGGTTGTAATGAACATAAACAAGATCATTTAACCTCTGCATTGACAACTTGTTGCGCTTCTTGGAGTGTATGTGCTCAAACATACTCCAATTGC
Source organism: Sequoia sempervirens (assembly GCA_007258455.2). Lineage (NCBI taxonomy): Eukaryota > Viridiplantae > Streptophyta > Pinopsida > Cupressales > Cupressaceae > Sequoia > Sequoia sempervirens. Next base: position 30,083 of record VDFB02145958.1, on the reverse strand, counting down.
ACTCACAACCCGAGGCACTACATGGTTGGCTCAACACTTGAACCACAATCCTCTGAAGATTTGGTACTTTAGCATTAAATCTCTCCCACCATGCATCTAAGATGAGAAAAAGAAAAAAAAAATCTCATTGTGAATATTTAATATGAACATTGAATATAAAAGATTGAAAAGTGGTAATTTTTTAACTACTAGTATGCCCTTAATAAATTTTTACCTGGCTGCAATCTTGATTGAGTATCTTTGCATATATCTCTCCTTGTGCAAGTCTGAAAATCTCTATCTCGACAACAATTTGGGCTCCAACATGAGAATTAGACATCCGCTCAATGATTGTGTAGAGCCCACTCAAAACCTCCTCATCTGCCTTGAATTCTTTGCGGAATTGGAATGCCGGATTGAGAAAATATGCTACTGCATGTAGGGGCCTGTGAAGCTGGAGGTGCCATCGTCTATCGATGATCTCCCAAATGGGGCGATACTTAGCATCAACTCCCCCATAAATGGATCTAATGGCCTCTTTGGCCCTATCCATGCCCTCGTATATGTACCCCATTGCGGGCTTCTCCCCATCAACAACTCGTAATAGAACCACGAAAGGCTATGTGAATTGCAATTATTATGAAACATTGACATAAGTAAGAGTCAACAAAAATAAGCAAATAAAATAAAAATACATATGAAAATATAATGTAGAATTACTAATTACATTTACCTTGACGATCTCATCAATAGGTACCAAAAGCCCTGCTCATCAAAAATCCAACTTGCCACATCATCCCTTGCATTTGTCTTAGCATATGTTGAGGAAGTCCACTCCTCACTAACAAACATCTGCCTCAAAGCTCCCTTTGACTGCAGTAAGGATTGTAGAGTGATGAAGTTGGTAGCAAAGCATGTTATCCCAGGGCAAGCCAACTTCTTTTGTCCTGTGTATTGCCTCATAAGGTTGAGGACCCATGTGTGATTATATATGAACTTACAAATATTTCTTGCAGTCTCCACACATGCTTTGATCTAGTCAAGCTTTCCAAGATCCTCCAATATGAGGTTAAGGCAATGAGTAGCACAAGGTGTCTAAAACAATGATCAGTGACTATCCATCAATAGTCCACCTATAGCAACATAATTTGCTGCATTATATATGACTATTTGCACCGCATTCTCCTCCCCTACCTCAGCCAAGACAGCCTCCAAAGCCTCACAAAGGAATTCAACATTTTTGGTGTGGCCGGATGCATCAATAGATTTGATGAACACGGTACCACCTGAAAATTAAAGAAAATAAATGATTCAATAAAATATAAATTTAAAATCTTGATTGTTAATCATTAAAGCAATGCATTTTAGGAAGTAAAATATTTACCTGAGGAAGAAACAAGAAAGTTGAGTAGTGTCCTATTTCTTCTATCTGTCTAACCATCGATCATGATGGTGCAACCCTTCTTCCTCCAAATTTCTCACTGCTCCTCTATTCTGGCTTTCACATCAGCCACTTTTTGGGACAAAATGGGCCCTTTTATCTCTTCATCATTAGGGGCTTTGAACCCCAACTTACAAACAGTAACTGCATCAATCATATTTTGCCAATATGGAGACCTAACACAAATAAATTAAATTAAATTAGTATTGAAAAATGTATAGTTTCAATTTGAGCTCAATATAGCTCTAAAAATAAAATTCAAGAGATAAAGAATCAACTATCAAGCTATATATTTTAAAATAAAACAAAAGAAGAATTACCTGGTTGCATGAAATGGAATGTTGCAATAAAACCAAAAGTATCCAATTGCAGCTTTGGCTGCATCATGTTTATCCTTGTTCCAACCCATGCTCTCAAGAGATGGTTGGGAACCCGGAGTAGTGCGTGGCAAAATATATGAATCCAACCTAGATCCACGAACTCTAGGCCCAATGCTAACGCTACCACTGAAACAATTTTAGTTGGGAAAATTGCTTATATTAACAGAAGAAAAGATTACAATTTATAGAGAAGGTAGATTACTGTAAACATTTAAGATGTCTAACTACCTCAACTACTAACTATTGTAGAAATGACCATTAACAATAGAGAATTATTATTCTAACACCCTCCCTTAATGGTCCATCGTCTAACTAGCCTACAAAAAACAATCTGTAGGTCTTTTGGTCACAAATTCTTTAGAACACTCTGCTGCTGCTGAGACCCTCCTTGGATCGCAAAATGTTAATGACCAAGAGTACCAAAAAAACCGTCCAGAAAAAAACAGAGAAGGCTGTCCCCTTCTTCGCATAACGCTTTTGCAACAAGAGACAAGAGCCTGCCACTGACTTTGCCACTAGGATGAGTCCGCCACTAACCCTCCCAGAATCTGTAGAATTGTTGACCAGAAGTCATCACAAAACGTCCAACCTGATGTTGGGTAACAAAGTTGTCTCTCCCTGAAACCAAAGACACACTGAGAACAACTGCCACGATTTTGAGGATAAATCGGCAAATCGTCGAAACTTTTGCAGATGAGCACAATGCCCCAGAACAGACTGCAAAGAGACAAATGTGCAAATGTTCGCCCCAACAACTCCAGGTGTGACCAAAACAGACTGCAACAAAGTACGATTTTTGAGGGAAAAATCGCCAAACCCAGAAATCCGAAGATTACAAATCATCATTTCTTTGGAAAAAAGGGTAAAAACCAAATACCAGAGAGCCCTTCCTAACGACAGAAACCTTGACTAGGGTATACAAGAGAAAAAACTCTTAATTTTTGAGGAGAAAATTATAAACCCTCCTGAAATTTTTTAAGGGAAAAAATTATGAAAACCCATATAGTTTTTTTTAAGGGAAAAAATATTAAAACCCATACAATTTTTTTAATTATAAACCCTCTTGAAATTTTTTAAGGGAAAAAATTATGAAAACCCTATGTTACACGGGGACGCGTTCCCTGCCCCAAAACCCCCCGTCCCTGTCCCCTGCCGTCCCGGGGATGGAGGGACGCAAAGGGGACGTTCCCCTACCGTCCCCAAAAATGCAAAATCCATCGGAAACGCCAGGAAACGTTTCCTTCACTTTTGGGACGTTTCCCCATCCCCAATACGGATTGGGGACGGATTGGGGATGTTTCCCCATCCCCAATACAAATTGGGGACGGATTGGGGACAGCTAGCCGTCCCCTACAGGCTGCAAGTCAAACTATATATATATATATATATATATATATATATATATATATATATATATATATATATATATATATATATTTTTAGGCTGCGAGGAATAAGTACGACCCCTATAAAGCTGCGGTCTTTTAGTAAACTTTTACGTGACGGCGGTCTTTGGCGAGGCCAATGGCGGGGGAGACTAGAACTTCGTGATATGAGCCAGAATTATACCAAAGGGCTGGGCGCAAGTCAAAATATATTAAAAAACAATTAAAAAATGATTTTTTAAAGGTTTAGTTCCTTTGCACGGGGCCCACCAACTGTTTAATGTTTTAATTGTTTGGGCTAAAGTCTGAAAAAGACTAAATATTAAATCTTTTAGTTCCACTCTTGCCAGAGGATGATAGTGACTCAAATAGTTCTGAGTCTTTGGATATTCATAGCCTAAATGAGGCTTAATTTCATAGACTGTTGTATTTAATATTTTGATTTTCATGTTTGAACTTTGAGACTTTTGGATACACGTTTGAGACATTTGGATATTTCATATTGATAGACCATGGTTTTATTGATGTTTGATACTGCTGTGATAAATTTATAATGCTTTAATGACATTTCTTATGCTGTTATAGTACTACTCTCACGATTTACTTACATATTGATATTGTTGTTATCAATTATTAATTTATTGACATATCTATCTCTTTCCCTCTCTCTCTCTAATATATTAATAAATTTTGAAAAAATCATATATATATATGTATTTTGTATGTCGCCGTCCCCTGCCGTCCCCTAAAAATTGCCCCTTAGGAAACGTCCCGGAAACGCGTCCCCTGCCGTCCCCCCGTCCCCGTCCCCGACAGGCCGTGGAACATAGTGAAAACCCATATAGTTTTTTTTAAGGGAAAAAATATTAAAACCCATACAAATTTTTTTAAGGGAAAAAATATTAAAACCCATCCAGATTTTTTTAAGGGAAAAAATATTAAAACCCATCAAACAATTTTTTATTTTTGTTTAAGGACAAAAAATTACAAAAACCTAGAAAATCTCTCACCAAGCACTGATTTTGAGGCAGATAGCAGAAACAAATGCAGAGAATTGAAGACAAAACCCAGAAAAATGTGCTGCTCAAAACTGGAAATGACAGACTATATCAAAGGATTTTTTTCAAACCCTAGTCGTTGGAAAGGAGTAGAGACCCAAAAAAATTTGAAGAAGCTGCCACAAATATAGAAACCCTAGCTCGTGGTTTTGAAAACGACACAACTTCACATACCATGTTTTGAAAATCGCGGCCACAAAGCATAGAAAAAATGCGGCCTCAGGAAGATTAAAAGTTGCGCCCAAACACAGAGCAGAAATGCATCTGAAAGAAAGCTAGAAAACACACATATCTCTGGAAATCGTGTGTCAGGTATCAGAAATTGAACCATGCCGAGGAGAAAATAAACACCCGTCCTCAAGTATAGAAAAAACACCCAAAAACAAGTAGAGAGACACAAAAAATGCCTTCCAAGTTGCGTGTTTTATTTTTAGGGAAAAAAATCACAAAAAAAATGGTTCGCACTAGACTGAAGACCCTTAAAAAACGACACACTCAAAGACCCTTCAAATCGTGATTAAAAAAAGCACGCGCGGCCAGAAACCTTGCAATCCCTTACGAAGGTCGCACAAGCAAAATGCGAAAATGCGTTTTGAGGGCTCGCAAAACGCTGCACAAGAATCCTTCCTTCAAAAATATGAGCCACAAAAAAATACACGACCTTAATAGTTAAACCCTCGATCTGGACTCACAAATACACCCAACAAAGTCTCAGAAGATCACACTCATAATACTAGACCCTCCTGTGAAGGAGATAGGCCCAGACTAACTCTGATACCATGAAACAATTTTAGTTGGGAAAATTGCTTATATTAACAGAAGAAAAGATTACAATTTATAGAGAAGGTAGATTATTGTAAACATTTAAGATGTCTAACTACCTCAACTACTAACTACTGTAGAAATGACCATTAACAATAAAGAATTATTATTCTAACAACCACTGTAACCACTACCAACAACCGAAGGTGAAGACTGTGGAGGAATTGGAGGCATGGAAGAATTTGAATCTCCAACTCCACACATGGCTACCATCTCCTCTCTTTGCTTTTTAACTCTTGTTGTTTCTCAAAGGTTTCCAATTGCACTTGCACTTCACGCATTACCTCAGCGGGGACTTGTGTGCAAGGATTAGCATCTCGACACGGTATACATGCAAGGTGGTATTTCAATCTATTAATGCCACCCCCAAGAAAAGTTGTTTTGCAATGAAAACATGTTCTTTTTTTTGCCCAAGGGTAATAATGTCATGTTTCCAAACAAGGATCTTTTCTATTTTGAGACATTGTGAATGTGATAGAGACAATTTATAGATATAAACAATGCTGCAATTGTAAATTTAATGAACAGATTAATGCACAGAAAATTAATTCAAAATCAGACAATAACACAACAGATACCTTGGGAAAACCCTCCTCTTGAGGGAGAAAAACCCAGCAACAAAGATCTCTCTAATATATATGAATAGTGGCAGCAATTCGCTTTACAATGAGGCCAAACTCAAGGCCGATATTCAGCATCAATACACAATGCAATATCAGATAATAATCTGATCTTCCTTTCAATCTAAATCTGCACTTAAGGAAAATTCGCAACCTGCTCTTGAATACATTCGCACTTGATAGAATAAACTTGATGATCACAAATGATAAAGTGAACCTCTATATATACAAATTGAAGAGACACTTCTTTCTATGAAGCAAGTCGGCTAATCAATAAGTATATATTTCTTACAAATAAATGTGACCAATAAATGATAAGTCGTCCTCATAGATAATCGCACCAATGATGAAGGAGGTCGGCCTTGTGTCTCTTTATTTCTTTTAACAAATTCGTTGCCATATATATATAAATTAAATAGCCACATGGCTATCATTTAATTTATCAAGCTGGAGCATTTTATCGACGCTGTCTATTATCCTTAACAGCAATAACACATAAATTGAAAAAAAATAGCATTCAAAGTTTATGCTTTAAAATTAAACTAAAAAACCTAGGGTTTGCAAGTTTGCAACTATAAAACTATTTGTTTTTCAAGAATGCCTAGGGTTTGTTCAACAAAAAACTTAAACACACACACCTAGGGTTTGTAACTTGTTCTTTGTTTCACTAAAACAAAATAGAAAAAAGAAGAAGAAAAAAAGAAGAGAAATGAACTTTTGGTTAGAAAAAAAAACAAAAAACACCTTCAAAACTCAAACATACCTCTTCAATCTTTTTTGAAATCGATGGAAATCTCTTTCCAATCCCTTGTAGACTCCTCTAGATGCAGCAAAATCACCTACGAACTTGCACAAATGCGAATCAACAAGTGTTTGGTGCTCAATCTCCTTATTGATTTTCCTTCAATGCAAATGTGTTTTGGCACTTTATGTTGACCCAACTGTTGGCCGAGTCTGGGGCACTTTACTCGCCGGTTTTGGGTGAGTCGGGCAAGTCGGCGAGTCTGGTGAGTTTGGCGAGTACTTGGCTGCCAAGTCTCTGGGCCTCGTTTAGGGTCACCTGCCTTGCAACTTGTTGAGTCTAAGCGAGTTTCTGCAAGTCTTGTAACATTGGTTTGAACCACAGTTACTAGCTAAGTCACAGGATTCACCGCATTTCAAGGAGAAAATTCGAAATATGGCGAATTTAAAGAAAATTTGAAAAAATTGTTAAAATTTGCCTAAAAATTCATATGATAACATATTTAGGGTTTTTAGTTAAAATATATTTTGAAAATGTGATTTCAATTTGATATATTCAATTTTCTTTTCCACGGGCTGCTTGCAAAATCGCCTAAATCTATTGCAGAGTTGTGCGGCGCTGCATCTCGCTGTTGCAAAGTCATGAATCTGCATCATTATATGTGCAAGCTGCATCTGCGGGAGGTAGAGCCCTACCACACTTACTTGCAAATGATTCGAGTTTTCATGTTGGGAACTACAATTCATCAGCTTCCAATCACCATTATGCATCCTTCAGACGGGCACGACACAACAGCTCTAAGTTTTGAATGTTATCTTTTGGTCATCCTTTCCTCCTGCAACATTACCATTTTTTATTTTTCCTAAAACTTAACCCATTGAAATGTAAAATGTGACGAATTTTTTGTACTTTATTAAAATTTAATATGGTAAAATCTTTAATTTAGAGTTTTAGTTATCAATATATTTACAATATTTAAATTAAAATTTAAAAATTATTTAAATATAAATGTTTTAAAATTTATTTAGTTTATTATTTTGTAAATTAAAAAGATTATAAATTTATTTTAGTCAAATTTAATTGTAAATTGTAAATTGTGTTTTGATATATTTTTAATATTATTTTATATGTAATAAATTATTTGTACTTATATATATTATTTATTATATATATAAGAGATTATATTACATCATATATATATTTAGTATATATAATATTTTCTAGTTTTTATATACTATTAATATTATTTAATTTCCTTTAGACAATTTATTAATATATTTATAAAAAACTAAGTAGCCGGTTCGGGTTCGGGTTCGGGTTCGGGTTCGGTTTCGCGGGTTCGGTTCGCCGGTTCGGCAAAATTTTTTGGGGGGTGGGTTCAGTTCGTCTTGGGTTCGTTAGTACAAATTACAAAAAAATGTAAATATATATATATATATATATATATATATAGATATATGCAGCCTAGAAGCATGAATAGTATATTTATATGTATATACATGTGTGCTTATATTAATTTGGTTGTATCTGACTATATACTATTTACTTATCAGCTTGTGGGTAGGTTTAAGGAGACAGTTATTAATAGTGTTGATGGTTGTGTCCTGCTTGTCAACCATCAGGTTCGTTAAATAGGTTTTTCTTAGTCAGGGAAAGTAGTCTGATCCTTGGCTGGTCATCTCTGGTATATTTCTAAGTAAGAACTTCATATGAATAAAGATATACTTCTTTTAGTCTACCTAGTATTCATTGCTGTTTATGTTCATTACTATTAAGTACTAGTCTTATCAGATATAGGAGTAAAGAACAGTGGTGTAAGAACTGATATTGTAGTTTCTGTAAATTCTGAACTGAGGGAAAAACTAAACTGAAATATGATATTCTGTTGTTTTTGTTTTAATTTTCAATATTGGAATATGAAAATTCCAGAACACCCAAAATCCAAGAAAAAATCATATTGCACTTCAAAAGCATTATTAAGCAACATAAACATAAAGGAAACTCTTTGGAGAAGAGATGTGTGTTAGCTGAGGGCTAGCTGAGGGCTTATATTCTCAGTTGTATCACAAGCTGATAAGTAAATAGTACTCAGCCTCTTGGAATGAAAATGCTTGTTTGCAAAACAAATGAATGAAAATGAGGCAGTTTAGGTGTTTAACATGTTTTAGAGGTCACTTTTAGGGTTCCCATGGGCGTGGGTCAAAGTCAAAGGGAAGGAAACATTAAAAAAAACAAAAAAAAATCACTTTTTGCCGCCCAGACGCCCGGGTTCTGCTTGGGTTCGCCTTGGGTTCGCCCGGGTTCTGCTCGGGTTCGCCCGGGTTCTTCACCGGCGAACCAAGGCCCAAATGCAAGGACCCTGGCCGAACCAGCAGAAGGACCGGACCAGGACCCGGACCCAGGGCGAACCCGGACCAGGACCCGGGCCAGAACTTGAAGAACCGGCTACATAGATAAAAAATAAAAAAATTTACATAAGGCGAATTTAATCCAATTTTTTTACTTTTCTAATTTTTTCCTTGCCGAATTTCAATTTTGCCAAACTCGAATTCGAATTTGAACCTTGTGACTTAGGTTACTGGAAACAAGAGGCAAGAAACAGTGATCACAACTACATCATATTGAGAAACAGTGTTCTAGAGGTTGCAGACAACCCACACATACATATATAGTGAAATTGAGAAATGATGTTGAATGAACATAGAATAATGAGTGAATTTACATCAATGCTTAATTTTATGCAAATGACTAATTAGTAATTGTAATCTGATTCAAGAAAATATTACCTGCACAGCTGTAAAGTCACAGACAGACAGCAATAGTACGTAACATTACATGTTCATGTTTATTATATTTCTATTTTCAATCTGTTTTTCATTTTTATTTTCAATTAGCTTCTAAAAGAGGCCTTTCATGTGAGTAGCATGCAGGGAAAACTTGAAATAAGGTGATTTTTCTGAAACCTATAATTGAGTTCCACAAAAGGTTACTCTTTTTGTTATTGGAAGTGGTTTACAAATATGGCTCACATGAGCGGCTGATCACAAAGATATAAAAAGATCAAGCCCAGAGATACTCAATAAGGATCAAAATAACAACTCGAGAACATACCACCCGATTAACTCAACCAGCAGCCCAAATCACCCCAAACAGATACAAAAGGAGGATGACAAAAGTTAAAAACATCAACTATAACAACCCAAGGACAGCATCAAGATCATCAGAATAATATAGAATAGAACTAACAACAAAAGAGCACTAATAACCCTGAACCAAGCCATAGTAAACAGTAACACCATCTAAGCAGCCAGCCAAAACAAAAACATACATATAGCAAGATCTGTCAAACAATCTGCCAAGAACTAAGTGAAACCATCCAAGCAAAGCTCTATGTCATTTTTCCTGCCCTTCTTTTTATCCAAACTGTCAATAAGAGCCTCTACATTCTTCTCCAAAGAAGTAAACTTTGAATTAAGAACAGCCGACAAGGCTAGAGAAGCCACATCAACATTACTATCAGAAGAAGAACCACCTGAAACCAGCTCACCAACATGCTCTGAGACCTCCACATCCACACACTTCCCTTTGGCATCAACCTGAACAGGATTGGCAGAAGAATCGACATCAAGATAAGCACTAGGAACAGCAGCACCAACTGAAGAAACAAGAAAGCCAGCACTAAAAGGACTGGAATGAGCCATATGAGCTACAACACCAGAATCAACAGCTAACTCAGGAGAAGCAACAGAACCACCAAGATTATCGCCAGGATCAGAACCTGCAGCATGAGGAACAATAGGACTTACACCACCACGAGGAACAGAGAAAGACAAACAAGACCATGAGCACCAGCAGCATTAACAATCTTTATATCCCTTTGCACAGGCCAACCATCTTGATCATATCGAACATCATTGGGAACGAGCCCCCATTGAAGAGACTGAGGCTCAGGAACAGGCTTACCAGCATCAATAGACTGCTTAATATCTTCAGTTTTCATCTGTACTTGTAGGGCAACATTATTTGCAACAATGGAAACTGTGACTTTTTGAGAAAAGCTAGTAAGCATATGCTCACTAACCCTGAAAAATCTCATTGTTTCTAGTAATCCAGATGAAACATAAAATTTCAGAAGACATGAGCAATGAAAGTCTTATCCAAAATTTTAGCAAGAGGAGAACCAAGAATGTTGCCAAATAAAATATCATGCCAACCAATAACACCTTCTCTAGAATAGACCACCCAAGAATGAAGAAAGCATTACCAAGCCTTTTTTGCAAAACAACACTAAAAAAAAGATGCAAAACAGATTCAACTCTCCCACAGACAAGACAAGATATAGATCTAGGATCCAGCATGATAAAACCCACAGCCAACTTACAAAATAATATCAACCATCTAAAAAGCATTTCTTGAGTTCGATGTAGTTAGACTTAGACCAGATCCTCCTTAATCCCTTAGACCATATATTATCCTCCTTCCCACCCACTGAACCTCATCCCAAAGGCTATAATTCCAATGAATGAGCTCCCTCTTAACCATAGTAAAAGTTTTCTTTTGCTGATCTTGAATGTCAAATTTGCTCTAAATAAGATCCCAACTCAGTAAACTTCAATTAAGAAGAATGTTTCCAATACAATTAATACCTTTGCTATATCAACATTTAGCAGAACAACCTCTATTTGGAGCAAGAATAGTCTTTTTACCATCCAAAGCCAACCATAGGTATCTAAAACCGAACACCTTGTAACTAAAAAGGCTTATTGCTAAAATGACCAAAAAGAACATCCCACAAATGCAACCCTTTCCAACTAGAGCTTAGTTTAGGAACACGATTGCTAAGAGTGAGCCTAAAAAGCTGCTTCCATGGCACATTACCATGAATAGCTTTAATATACCATATAATTGCTAGAGAAACACCATGCTTTTTTTTTTCAAACCCATTCCTCTACAACCTTGGGACTAGTAAATTGCTCCCAAGAAACATCATGCTACTTACTATAACCTTTTTCCATTTGACCACAGAAAACTTCTAACGAGTTTGTTTAATTGGTAAATGGAAGGTGGAAGCAATAAGCCAACAAGAGGAAAGGTAAATGGTGTAGGAAGAAAACACTTTTTGACACACTTGGAACCTTCCAGCTAGAGACAACAAATTACCTTGCCAGTTAACAATTTTACTGCTGGCTTTTTCTCACCCAATTCCACATACGCTTTAAACAAGGATTAAGGGAGAAAGGGGTTCCCACATATCTGATGATTTCTTTAGGGCCTATCTTCATCCTCTATCCAAAAGCCACTTAGGAAAAATAACATCTCAGGAAAGAATGTTAGACTTAATAACATCAATTTTAGACCTAGAAGCAACACAATAAATGTTGAATCTCTTATTGAAAATACAAAAATAATTTTCATCCATGTAAGAAGCAAAGCCTATTCTGCTCTAAAATTTAGAGATTAACCAACAACCAAGTGCACTCAGGAATGAAGATCTGGAAATTAGTTAAACCCACCGTTCACACAGCTATACTCAAGACCAAACTGCAATCAATTTCTCAAAGCAAACTCCAACAAACTGCTGATATTCAGACCCAGATTAACATACAGAATTTGTACAGTAGATAGAGTTAAGGGGGAACACGCAGTCTAATCACAGCAACTGATATTAGAACTGGCAAGTAACATAAAATCAATGATTCACCACATAATCCTGGGATCAATACATATATGCATTTATCAGCATATTATCATCAATGATTGAATCATCGGTAATAATTAACAATGTGCAAATTATGCTCAGCATCAGAAATAGGTAATACAGTTCCCTGGTTCCCAAATTCAGATCTGAATGAACATCAAGCATAAGGGATCTCTGATAGCAATGTCGACTTCACCGAATGAAATAACAGTTCCAGTGCATTCGTGGTTCCCTCAACGTTATTCGGAGTATGCTGAAGCCGGCAATTGCATATTAATTGGCGGATACATGGTTTGCTGTCAGAGCACCACTCAAGGTGTTATTCGTATGGATTCAGAAATGGAGCAGTGTGCAAATAGTAGCCGAGCTTGATCCTCTGATTTGTATACAAATGTCTATCACGCCCGACACAAAGATTCAGACCAAGAGAAGCGATCAAGCCGAATGACACAGCCGACAACTGCTAGTTCCCAATCGTGTCCCAAATAGTTTAATCCCTCTCACAGTCCTGAGGATGATGCGACTTGCTTCCAGACAGGATGGGAGCATGAAATGGAGGGATGGGGTGATGATGGGAGAACCAGGAGGAAGCCCGTGACTAGCTAGAGGCTGACAGAACAACTCTTTACCTTCGTCTCTGCTTACTTGTTCTTCCACTTGACTGGTAGTTGCACTGACAGACACTTGATTCTGAGTCAGAGCAAACTGAGAACCAGCACACCAAGGCATCCGCGTGAAAAGCAATCCCAGAGTAAGGCGCGAGCTGGAAGCTCCGCCACTTACTCGTTGATGCTGCCTTATCAGAAATCACCCACTTAGATCACTCCCACCTGGAATTGCTGATAACTAAGTTAGAGAAGGCAATGGTATTTGTGGAAGGACAGAATGGGCAACACCAAGTGAGGGCTACATTCCACCTGGGTTTGGAGCTGGGAGGTTTTCGTCTCTTGAGCTGCTAGAGAAATTGCTCGTTCAATCCGTGATGAATGATTCCACCATGAGAGCTCAAATATATATGAAATCATAGATGACTTCCCAAATGGGTCGGCTCAGACCTTTATATAAATTTAAATATTATTATTTAATAATTTAAATTTATTTTATTTATTATTAGTTAAAAATCATTAATATTATTATTATTATTATTTTAATATTTTATTTTTTAAACATTTGAATTTAGCGTTTAAAAACGCTTTTTCCCGCTTGACTGAAAATAGGTCTCCATTGGTGACATGACAATCCATATTAGCAAAAATAGAGGTATCATCAACAAACTAAAATATCAATGACAGAGTCACTTTTACTTTGTTCCTATGATTTCAAAATATTGAGTGGTCAGGTCAAATTGTTAATGTTATAACAGCTTTAGGTTCATCCTTCCAGCCACGAGTGAAGACAATAAATAAATGTAGCCTATCGGCTATTTATTTATATGTGTCATTTAATAAGAATGGGCGCTTCTCTTGGCAACAATATAATTTCTCTTGGGGGCCGACTTCTCTTATAAATTATATTTATTATTTGTAATTATATTATTTTGTATCTTGGCCGACCTTGTACATGAAGAGGTGCGACCTCTCTCACATTTGTATATATACAAGGTCGCTTTCTTCTATCTCATTCATTCAAGTTTGATTTATTTCAGTCAAGTGCGAATATCCTAAAGAGCAGGTTGCGAATCTATTCAAGGGCAGAATTAAAGTGCAGATTATTATCAGTCAGTACATCTGTGTTAGGTGCTGAAGATTGGTCTCATTGTAAAGAGATTTGTTGTTGCCATTTATATATATAAGAGAGATCTTTGTTGCTGGGTTTTTCTCCCTCAAGTGGAGGGTTTTCCTAGGGTATCTGCTGTGTTATTGTGTCTGATTCTGAGTTAATTTTCTGTGCATGTAATCTGATTATAAAAACTTACATGGTATCAGAGCGGGTTTGAGAGGATCGTGATCAGATTATTCCTAATCAGCAATACCTAGTTGTTCATCTATCTACATTAGTCAAGATGGTGAACGGGTTGAAGATCGAGGATAGACTCGAGGGTGCATCTAACTTCACATCATGGAGATTTAGGATCATGCTTACCTTGCGTGAAAATGACACGGGTGAGTTCGTAGAGTCCAGCGTTCCTGAACCTGAGGAGGAAGAAGCGAAGTTACAATGGGTGAAGAAAGATATTAAAGCAATGAAGATATTGGTTGATTCCGTCAAGGATCATATTGTGCCTATTGTCTCTAAGTTGAAGACAGCAAGAGACATGTTCAAAACATTGGAAGAGATGTACGAAATCAACAATACCGGTTGAGCACTTGCACTGAAGCAACAACTTCATCATGTGAAGATGGTGAAAGGTCAAATAGTGATTGCATACTTTATGAGGATTGTAGATTTGAGAGATCAGCTCTCTACAATTGGGCATATGGTTGATGACAAGGATCTGACTATGCTCGCTCTCAATGGGCTGCCTTTGTCTTGGGAATCATACATTCAGGGAATCAGTGCAAGGTCAAAATTGCCTAAGTTTGATCACCTAAGATCTGATTGCATTCAAGAGGAATCAAGGTTGGTGGCAAGAGGCATTGGTCAAAGTTCAAAGAATGAAGATATTCATGTTCTCGCCTCCCATACTTCAAAGAAGAAAGGAAAAGATGGAAGGAAAGGATTCTTCAAGAGGAATCGGGACAAGGGAAATGATGATGCACCTCCATTTAAGAAGAAGAGGGATATGTCCAAGATTCAATGTTTTAGGTGTGACAAGTTTGGGCACTTCGCCAAGTATTGTCCAACTAGACCTAAGCAACAAGTCACCGTTGCGGATGTTGATGATGCCTCTCCTCAAAAGGATTCAAGTGAATATTTGTTCTATTCAGCATTATCAAGCAGTGTACCTTCCGACACCAACACTTGGATAATCGACAGTGGTGCTTCGACACATCACCGGCTTTAAGGAGCACTTATCAAGTTTGGTGGAAAGGAGTCTTCTGAACAAGTCATCATTGGAGATGATGCTAGCTACTTCGTGAAAGGAATTGGGACCTCTACACTTCATTTGATTCTGCATCTCACTTCATTGAGTGTCGTTCTTTATGTTCCTGGAATCAAGCGCAATCTTATTTCTATTTCAGCTTTGGAAGATAAAGGATATCAAGTTGCCTTCTCCAAAGGCAAAGTTCTAGTATGGATGGAGAACACTAGCTTCAAGGATGCTCAAGTAATTGGAGTTAGACATGAAAACCTTTACAAGGTCTGCACACGTTCTTTACAAGCTTTGGTTCATGACTCTTCAAGTCTTTGCGATCTTTGGCATCGGAGATTGGCTCACCTACACTTCCGAGCCTTACCTATCATGGAGAAGATGGTGACAGGCCTTCCTAAGTTCAACCAGAGCACGAAGGTACTTGCAAGGGCTGCGCATTGGGTAAGAATATAAAAGCCCCCTTTCATAGTAGAGAAAATAGATCTAAGTGTATTTTAGATCTTATTCATTCTAATTTATGTGGTCCTATGTCTGTTTCGTCTTCGAGTGGATTCTTGTATTATGTTTTGTTTATTGATGACCACTCTAGGAAAACTTGGATTTATTTTTTGAAATCTAAAGAATCTGAGGAAGTGCTGGATAGGTTTAAAGAGTTTAAAGCCTTGGTAGAAAATCTTTCTGGTAAAAGAATTAAGGTCCTCAGATCTGACAATGGTGGAGAATATACCTCTGGTAGTTTTTGGAATTTTTGTATTGATGCAGGGATTAAGAGGGAGTTCTGTGTTCCCTATAATCCTCAACAAAATGGTGTTGCAGAAAGAAAGAACAGGACGATCGTGGAAGCAACAAAGGCCATGATCCATGATCAAGATTTGCAAACATTCTTATGGGCAGAAGCTTCTAGGACAGCTGTATATGTTCAGAACATAAGTCCTCATAAGATCTTGGAGAATATGACTCCAGAAGAAGCCTTTGCAGGGAAGAAGCCTGAAGTCAGTCATTTGAGGATATTTGGATGTCCTGTCTATATTCATGTTCTCAAGGAAAAGAGAACCAAGTTGGAGCCTTCTGGCAAGAAGGGAATATTTGTGGGCTACAGTGAGACATCAAAAGCTTACAGAATTTACATCCCAGGTCAGAAGTTGATCGAGATTAGTAGGGATGTCACATTCGAGGAAGATGTTGCATTCAGAAGATCCAGGGGGATTCATATGGAGATTGATAATGAAGAGTCTCCTCAGGATATGGAAGTTGACCATACTCCTGAGATTCAGAGGGAGACTTCAGAACCAAAAGAAGATATTAATCGTGTTGAACCCTTGGAACCTACTGATGGGCCTACTGACATTGTTATTGGGAGAAAGAGACCTCTATGGGCCAGTCGTACTATGCAAGAGGCTGAAAGCTTTGCAGCTCCTAGAGGCACATTCAGAGAAAGCAAAAGGCCACATAAGTTCTCTAGTTATGTTGCCTTGATGAGTTAGATTATAGAATCCGAGCCTACTTGTGTTGAGGAAGCATCTTGTCATCAGGTTTGGAAAGATGCTATGATAGAGGAGTATCAATCAATTCTTAAGAATGATGTTTGGGATATTGTTCCTAGACCCGAGGGCAAGTCTGTGGTATCTTCTAAATGGCTATTCAAGATTAAGCATGCTGTAGATGGAAGCATTGAAAAGTACAAAGCAAGATTTGTGGTCGTGGGTTCTCTCAGAAAGAGGGAGTTGATTATGAAGAAACATTTGCTCACTGTTCGCTATACTGTCGAACCATCATTGCTATTGCCGCATCTAGAGGATGGAAGATTCACCAAATGGACGTGAAGACAGCCTTTCTCAATGGAGTGATTGAGGAAGAGGTTTATATAGAGCAACCTGATGGATTTGAGGTTCATGGGAAGGAGTCACATGTTTGTAAATTGAAGAAGGCCTTGTATGGTCTTAAGCAGGCTCCTCGTGCATACGAAAGGATTGATCGGTACCTGTCAAGTTTGGGCTTCTTGAAGAATGATGCTGATTCAAATCTCTACTTCAAGGTAATCAATGGTGAAGCATTAATTTTGGTTTTATATGTTGACGATCTGATCCTTACTGGAGAAGATCACCTGATTCTTGAGTGTAAGAAGGAGTTGACTTTGGAATTTGAGATGAAGGACCTTGGACTCATGCATTACTTCCTTGGATTAGAAGTCTGGCAGAAACCAGATGAGATGATTCTAAGTCAAGGAAAGTACACCATTGATATACTTAAGAGATTTGGTATGATGGATTGCAAATCCATGTCCACACCTATGGAGACCAACTTACACAAGTTGAAGGAGGCTGCAGCTAATTCAGACTTGGTGGATCCTACTTTGTACAGACAGCTAATTGGATCCTTGATGTATCTAGTTAACACTAGACCTGACATTTGCTATGCAGTGAGTGCACTTAGCCAGTTTATGTGTGATCCGAGACAGATACATCTTGTTGCAGCTAAACATTCTGAGATACTTGCGTGGCACAGTTCGTTATGGGTTGAGGTATACTTCAGATGCAGATTTGGAGTTACATGGTTTCACTGATTCTGATTGGGCAGGTTGTGTCACAAATTGGAAGAGCACCTCTGGTTGTTGTTTCAGTTTGGGTTCAGCTATGATTTCCTGGTGTAGCAGGAAGCAGTCAGCAGAGGCAGAGTATATTGCAGCTTGTTTGGCAACTCGGGAAGCAGTGTGGCTTTGTAAGCTCCTTGCAGGATTGTTTGGACAATCAATGGAGCCTACTATCATTCATTGTGATAATCAGAGTTGTGTGAAGCTTTCTGTCAATCCTATGTTTCATGACAGAACCAAGCATGTTGAAATCAAGTACCACTATATCAGAGATATGGTACTAAGGAAGGTTGTATAGTTAAGGTACATTAGCACTAATGAGCAGACAGCAGATATTCTCACCAAGCCCCTCGCCAGGATAAAGTTTGTGTACTTCCGAGATAAGCTTGGTATGGTGGAGAATCCAGCCTTGATTGAGTAAGAGTCTCAGTATCAGTGAGCCTTGGTTAATGCATTTTCCTCTGAGACAGAGGAATTTGAGGTGCAAGCCCTTGTTAATGCATTTTCCTTTGAGACGGAGGAATTTGAGGTGCAAGCCCTTGTTAATGCATTTTCCTCTGAGACGGAGGAATTTGAGGTGAAAGCCTTTAGTTCCACCCTTTGAGCTGAGTCATGGTGGATGTCATGTGTGAGACTCCATGACATGTTGTACTTGTGTTTCACCCTCTGAGAGAGTCATGGTGAAAGTCACGTTGAGGTGACAACATCACGCAAGTGATGAACACTTGTACTTACCATAGTATGGTTGTAGCCATTATGGTTGATATCGTGTTGAGGCGATATCTAATATCATGTTGAGGTGATATTCCTCTTCTCACATCTGGTTGTAGCCAATGTGATGGGCATCATGTTGAGGTGATTTGTCTTGAGCAGTTGGAAGTTCTCTCCCTAGCTGAGAGGGAGTGTTAATGTTATAACAGCTTCAGGTTCGTCCTTCTAGCCACGAGTGAAGACAATAAATAAACGTAGCCTATCGGCTATTTATTTATATGTGTCATTTAATAAGAATGGGCGCTTCTCTTGGCAACAATATAATTTCTCTTGGGGGCCAACTTCTCTTATTAATTATATTTATTATTTGTAATTATATTATTTTGTATCTTGGCCGACCTTGTACATGAAGAGGTGCGACCTCTCTCACATTTGTATATATACAAGGTCACTTTCTTCTATCTCATTCATTCAAGTTCGATTTATTTCAGTCAAGTGCGAATATCCTAAAGAGCAGGTTGCGAGTCTATTCAAGGGCAGAATTAAAGTGCAGATTATTATCAGTCAGTACATCTGTGTTAGGTGCTGAAGACTGGCCTTGAAATTGGCCTCATTGTAAAGAGATTTGTTGTTGCCATTTATATATATAAGAGAGATCTTCGTTGCTGGGTTTTTCTCCCTCAAGTGGAGGGTTTTCCCAGGGTATCTGCTGTGTTATTGTGTCTGATTCTGAGTTAATTTTCTGTGCATGTAATCTGATTATAAAAACTTACACAAATGGCTGGTACGAACAAGTTATAGCTTTAGTTATAGTCAAGTCACGTTATATGAGTTTATAATTCTAAAATCTATATGCTGTAATGGGCATCCATTTTGAGTGGTCTCTCTTGTAAGTAACACTATCTTTGTAAATTTCCAACATAGCACTTGGTCCAGTTTACTGGAGCCCTTCCTAACAGTAAGTTTTTGTATGTCCAGTTTGTTTCTGTGTGCGCAATCCTATCCACCAAGTACTCATTCTCAACATTGTAGATCTATTTACATTTTAACATATTGTAGTGAAGTTTGCAGAATCAGTTTTGACAACATTCTGTTTATATCTCCTGTTGTTTTTGTTTACTGTGTGTTCTCACTGCTGAATGTTTCAGTGGGTTACATGTCATGTTAAGATCATAAACATTTTGTTTATAGACACTCATTATTGTCATCTAGAGACAATTTTCTTAACATCATCTACTTAAGTACTTATTTGTTAGATCTTAGAACATTTTCAATGGCATTTTATTTGACTAAATGTGTGATTACATTCAGGTACAAGCGATTAGAAGTTCTATCAGCTTTTACAAATGCTGTAAGTTTTTTCGGAATCTATACCATTTATTTTTTTCTTTGCTTGTTCAAGAGGATTGAGGAAAGGTTCATGCTAACAATGGCTGATGTATCATTTCTTATTATTAGGCAAAGCGTATGTTACATAATGAAATTCAGAGCAACATATCAATAAGCCTTTTGTCTGCTCCAATGTGTACCGAATGGGCAATGTTGTGTTTCCACACAGAGTTTCCCCACATTAACAAAGTTTTTGGATTGTACTAGATTTTTCAGGGTGGTAATTAATTCTATGTCAAACTTGTGTACTCTATAAACCCATGGTTTAAGGTTTTTGACAATCATTTGAAAATTGCAATATCTGGTAGGCACAACTGGCATAAATTTTTCTATGCTCGAGTTAGTTCAGTGGCATTTGCTGCAGATACTATCCCTTTGTGGGTAGGTTTGTGAGTACGGTCTGGTTTGTGTTAGTTCTTAATATTAGAATTACCATATGGACCGAGTCTTATATAAAGTGGTCTACTGAAGTATTATACTATCAGGATTCACTACTGTATACATGTGCTGAAATCTTTAGTTGGTGTAGATTATTGGTTATAATGTTAACACCACCTTTTTAATGTCATAGATACTCTTTTTTCATTTGATTTCCATTTATTTATAAAGAAAGTTTGTTGTTTAAGTTTTCTATAGAACATGGCAGAAGTATTCATGTAGTAGCCTTTCAATAGGTGAAATTGTTATTTTAAATTACAATATTGCAAAGTTTTCAAGTTATGAAATAACATATTTAGTATCAAAACTTTGTATTTTGAAGGAATTACATGTAAGTGCTGGACAAATATAAATGACATTTGAGTGTGACACAACTAGAATGCAATCTGGAATGCATGATCTGCCTTGTCTTTGATAATGGTTTGATTGCTGTGGCAGTTGGGTTTTTCCAGGAATTGTAGGCCATGTTTCGAAACTGGATATCTAAGAACATTATCTGACTGCTTTGAAGAATATAAGTTGAAAATGGAACAGATAGGGTAATGTTTAGATAGTAATATCATGGAATTTGATGACTGGAACTGACACTTAAATTCTGGCTATTGCCTTGTACATGTGTGTAGGCAGCTGTTTCTTCTGTTTCTTTCATTTTCCCTTGCTGTGGAAGCTTTACATGCATTTGTGCAAGATGAATCGGAACACAAGTATGTATTTTTTCTTAAGATGAAACTGGAAAACATGGTATCAATTGGACTTTTGATTACCTGTCTTGCCTGAAATTAAAATAAACTTTTCTTGTATTTGAAAACTTTGAACTCAAATACTGTATACAACTATCATATCTAGTGCTTGAACACTGTACATACCAATAATATTTATGCAATCTGGTCTAAGTTGGCTACAATTAGAGCAGATACATTTCAAATGAGTATTTTCCTTGAATCTACAACTCAAGAATGCAGCAATTTTGCTGGTGTATAAAAGCACCAAACAAATGCACAACTTCTGTTTAGCACATTTATTAATAGTTTGTAGATAGGGAGATCTAAGAACATCAAAATATCTTGCTGAACATGAAGCAAATGCTTTACACTTGGGAGTTTCTAGCTGGTAGTTTATTTCATATGACATCTTTTTGGGTGCCATGGATTGGAATCTCTAGTTCTTCTTTGTCTCTCTTTATAACAATCACACTGCACACTTTGCGTTATACTCAAATCATCCATCAAGAGATAGTAGGAAGAGTGGTACTCAAACAGCATACAGGGATACTGGGATTGCATCAGTGAGGAGGGTATGAGTGATTTCTATTGATGTACTGGTATGATTTTTCTTGATACAGTTCTATCCTACACTTGTAACACCATGTGTATTCTATATGAATCACCTTTATATAATGGTTTGCTGTCCGAGACTCCTAGTAATTGGGCTATGCTTGCATCACTAGCTGATGGTAAATGTATAATATGAGAGAAGGAACTTGAAATGTCAAAGTGTGATCTTATAAGGAAATCTCAAAATAAGGGCTTCTAAGAAAAGTTTTAAAATTGATGCATGCTCCAAATATCTTATTATAAATTCCTCCTTGTAAACATCTCCACATTGTAAAATCTATCTTATACACTTAGCCTAGTACACCCTAGAATCTTAATTTACATATACAGTTAACCATCTGCATTTCAGTTAAACTAAATGTAATTTATATGGATAAGTGCAGTTCACTAATTGCATCTCAGAATGAAGAGTTGTCCTTACACATATATAGTTCACTAGCTGCACATTAGTTAGACTAATTGAGATTTGTATGCAGGCTCACTTCAAGGACAGTTTTGCATCCACATAGCCTTATCACTGTTAATTCTATTTATTCTATATTAAGGAATAGCTCAAATCAACAGTTCTTGGCAGCTGTCGCTTGTATTCTTTGTTGTCTTATGCATGTCCATTTTAGTTTCTGTATTTTGTGAGGTTATATCAATTTGTATCAGAGCCTGTGATCAGGCCCATTGGAGTTATTAATTTCTGGTACTCTTTGAATCATAGTTGAAAAACTCGCCAAGCCCAAAAAACACGACTTGGCAACTTAAAAAATTGCCTAAAATGTCATTAAAAACACATTTTTTTTGCAAAATTTAATGATAAGATGCATCCAATAATGAGTCAATAAATGAGTACATAAAAGAAGCAAGCTGAGTCTAGTTGTATTTGATTTATTTGAAAGCAAATTGGGTACAAAATGACATCCTCATGTGGAATGCGCTGATACTGATAGTCTGAAACAAAATGAAAATAGCAAATTGTTTTTGTAAAACTGAAAGTAAATACTACATTAATATATTTGACAAATTTACATCTTCCTCTTCCCATGTCTAGTGGAAACTAGGGGAGAGATAGAACTAGACAATATTATAGATGAAGACTTGTAAGCAAACTTGGAAAATTGGACTTGGAGATTAGCTAGATAATCAAATGAATTCAATGGGAGTTTGAAGGCAATGCCCCCAATAGGGTCAAGGGGCAGTGCCTATCGTGGGGGTCTAGGGGCAATGCTCCCAGTGGGGTTGAGGGGCAGCAAATCTTCATGGTGTACATCATTTTGTATTGCTGGTGTAAATAAAGTCTTCTACCTAGTTCATTCATTACTAGGAAGGAATGAATCTTTCTAGAAGGTGATAGTTGTCATTAGTTGTTATTTTATCTTTAGACAACTACTACATGTGGACCTAGGTAAGTGTGATTAGTTGTCTCATGTCATATGATTAAGACACTTGTCATAATCCTATGACATCTTGTATCTCACCTTGGCTATATAACCAAGGGGTCTCTTTCATTGTACATCAAATCATATCACTGAATCATATTGATTAGAATGCAGTTTATTCTTGTCACATTCTATTCTCTCTCTTTGTGCTTTCCATTTGGTCTCAAGATCTTGGCAGCCATAGCCAATTCTAACATGGTATCAAAGCGGGTTGGGTGTCATTGGAGAGTCTTTTTTTGAAGAGAGATACCAGATTTGGGGGTGTTCCAATTTTGGCTCTTTATTGTAGGTTCAAATCAAAGCTTGCTGGTGCAAATCTAAGCTCACCATTACATCCAGAGTGTTCGAGAAAGTCGATTTTGCCTTTTGTTTCGTCCAAATCGGACATTTGAGGCCAAATCTATGAGGGTTTGAAGTTGAAGTGTGGTTGCCAAATCTAGAAGGTAGTTGCAATTTTGGAGCATTTTGGGTCAAATCTAACCCTGCCATTGCGTCTAGAAGGGCCAAAGACCCTAAGATTGACTGTCAATTCGTCCAAATTGGAGCAGTTGTTCGGTGAGGCAAATTTTTTTGCCTAGGGAGTTGTATGACCCCCCAGGTAGTCATAATTACGCATGGTACAATTTCAGAAAATAAAAATATTTTATTTATTTTCGGAAAATTTTTGAATTTTTTTTGTTGTGGGCCGAATAATTTTTCAAAAAAATTGATTTGTATTAAAATAAAAAAAATTAATAAAAAAAGCAGAAAATTTATTTTTGCGGAAAGGACATGTAGATTTGTAGGCACGACCGTACCCGCGGGGTATCGTGCTCCCAGCAGGTGCCACACGGCACCCTCAAATATGCCATGGCGGGCCCTCTTACAACAAGTAGAGACAAATAGACATCCGTCGAAGTCTATTCAACCGGCCGGTCAATTCCAAAAATTGGCGGTACAAGATAATTGGGCTGAGAAAATTCAACAGTTTGGTAGTTAGTTAGAAAATCCGGCAGCAAAGATTTGGCGTGAATATTCTTTTGACCGAGTCAACCTGTGACGGGCTCATAGCCGTCAAAATTAATCTCGCAGATGGAAGCATATTCTTCGGGGGAGGCGAATATTCATTTTTGACGCCTTCTTACCCATCAAATTTAATCAAGGAAGGAACTAACGTCATCATTACATCAGCGATGACGTCAGCATGCTAAAAAAATTTCTCCCCCCTCACGGTTTGAGTTTTGATTTTTGCACTTATTTTCAAACGCAGATATCTCAGTCATTTTAACTCCTTTTTTAGAGCAATTTTTTTTTATTTGGGGCAGAATTTCACACTCTTCGTAGTGGTGCAATAAGTTTTTGGTTTTGGTGCTTGGTTTTTCCAAAAATTACAAATTCTCATAGGTGTAGTTGCTTCGTCCTCATTTTGGGAACTTTGAGAGCTCATATCTTGCTCCTATGGTAACATTTTTGGGTGCAGTTTTTTTTTAAAGTGCATAATTTTTTGTGTACTTCTCAGTTGTATGATTAGATTGATCTCATTTTGTACCAAAAATTGTACTTGATTTTGTGGCCTATTTTGGCATTTGTAAGCACTAAGATCAAGTCTAGCTTGCTATTTTTTGCATCTAGCAACTGGAAATGCACTAAATATAAAGTGTAAAATCAAATATTGCTTTGGGGGTTTCTTGATTGAGTGATTTGGGGGGAGGGGAGGGTCTCTTGGTGCATTCTTTTGATCTGTTTGCTTGTGCTCTCTCGTTTTCATGGATCATTCTAAGGTTCTTTTGCTCACATCATATAATTATTCAACATGGCATCAAAATGCATGGAGTATTCTAATGACAGAAGGTCACACTCTATATGTTGAATATAAGGTACCTGAACCTACTGATGATGAGAAAAAGTTAAATGGGATTATTAAACATACCAAAGCTCTTGGGTGTCTTTGTAGACTAGTTTCTCAAGATTTGTTGTTTCAAATTGAATCGTGTAAAAATTCTCATGAAGCTTGGGATAAATTGAAAACATTATATGGTACTACAGATGAAGTAAGAGGCTATCAAATTGATAATGAACTGATGAGCCTTGATCCTAAAAACTTTGACAACATCCAAGACTACATCACTAAGGTTAATGATCTAAGGGAACAATGTAAAGCATGTGGAATTGATAAGGACATTCAGTTGGTCTAATATACAATGAACAAACTTGGTCCTGATTATGCTTTTTTTGTTTCTAGCTTTCATACTCATAGATTGACTATGGGGTCTGCATATACTACACCTTCATTTGCATCATTTTCTGAGATGTTGATACATGAGCAACAAAAGCTTATCTCAATGGGTCTCATCAAAACTTCTAAATCTTAGGCATTGTTGGTTAGGCAGGTGAAAAAATCAGAATCAGATAAGAAACAGAAGAAAGCAAAGAATAATCCACATTCAGATCAAGCAAAGAAAAATCCTTTTCTAAAAGGGAATCATCTAAGAAGGAGAGGCCTACTTGTGCATATTGCAAGAAGGATGGACATGAAGAACACTATTGTTATAAGAAGGATATTGATGAGTTGAAAAATTTTCTCAAAAGGAATCACATTGATTTGCCTTCTAGAATGTCTAAATCACTTTCTTCTCCCCCTTCTTCAAAATAGTCTAAAAAGGACAAAGGTCAAGCATCTACATCAAGAAATAAAGGACAAGCTCTTTGTGCTCTTTCAGGTCCAGGATCAGGGAGATGGCTTCTAGATTCAGGATCTCATCATATGGCATCTTCGCAATCAATATTCTCTTCATTTCAGCCTTGTACTATGTCTCCTATCTTGATGGGAAACAATACATACATGAGTGTAATTGGGAAGGGATCTATTAGTTTTAGGGACAACACTTTTCAGGATGTTTTGTGTGTTCCTCATTTGACGAACAATTTTCTTTCCATATATCAGATTACACTGTAACGAACACACTTGTACGATAAATTTAAAACTTTAAAATTCAGTCACAATAAGTAAGAACAATACCATAATGATAAAATTTTTCTTTTCAAAAACATAAACAAGATACATCTTTTTGCAACTTTTAACTATTTCATTCCAAATGAAATTACAAAGTAAGAAGAATAATATACATACATAGCCCGCAGGCTTTTGGCACCAATAGAAATAAGAAGGTCCAGGAGTTCGTCCTGTCAAGTCTTGGATCATCAGTCGGGTGTTGAGGAGGAGAAACATCACTCGGGCGCTTTTCCGCCAACCACGGACTTATAATGCGGTCCCCCGCACGATCATTTTGCAATGAACGGCCCTCCCTTCGAAGAAGAGATTGGTTGGGTAACCTTTAATGACTACCAACTGGACATAGTGCTGTGATCCTACAAAGCTAGCTTTCGTGCAACCGACAATTCTCAAACTAGGATGTATTTCGGAATCACGGTGAACTGACAGTGTAGTACTATATCTAAATGGTTCCTTACACTACTTTGGCCAAAGTGTTTACGTTCAATGAAGAACATAGGTCATATGTCACATTCACTAGCCAGGTTCAACTTGACTTGAGGCTATCTTATTCTACGCGTAGGTTGGTCTATCGGGGTAGTTCGTACCCTAGACATCCTACAACAGTCTAACTACTAGAACGGAGAACATTTAAATAAGATTCTACAACCAACGCCCTTTTTCAGGATACTCTCATCCTAGGGAGACAATAACTTAACTAAGTTATCTAGTATCTAGTTGAAACTTGTAACTCATTAAATGCTCTCGATTCATTCCTAGTATCTAGTAACTATATACAAGCATATACTCCATATATGGAGTCAATACATATTATGCAGTTTTCTTTTCATTGCCTAGTATAAACCGTACACTAATGAAAGCAGAAACCAATAAAAGATTACATGTATAAAACATTCTATTTCACATCTTAACATATGCTGACAAACTTTACTTCTTTCTTATTCATTCCTAAGTAAACCAGTTTTCAGACACATTTCTTTTCAGTCAAAGGACAAGACACAGATTATCATCTGATTACGTGAATTACTGAAAATATAGAAAGGAAAAAGGTTGACATGCCTGGTAAGAGTTTACTGCCTGGCAAGAACTTTCCTTTAGAATTTTGGAGGAAAAGTAAACTTCTCCTCTTGCCTTCCACCAAATGATTATCAACTGGCTCTGTAGTAATATTTCCAGCCCAACAATTTGACAGTTCCAAGTTGTTGTTCTCAGACTTTGAGATTGCTTTACTCAATATGAACATAATAGCTTTCTTAACAACTAAAGACTAAAAACTTTCTCACTAATGGCGAATTCCCTCTCAACTGCAAAATGCTCTATACTCTTGAATAAACAATATGAATATCTTGATTGTAAATTCATGTCTGTTATGAATGACATTCGCAGGTTTATATAGAGTTGTGAATTTAACTGTTTTCCTCTTCTTATGGCGCCAGTGCTGCCAACAAAGCTTGGAATGATTCAAAAGAAAAACGTGCTACTCTGTGGAGAGGGTTTCGACCTCCATTAACTGACAGCAATGACGTTTATTCCAATTCACATTTGCTCAGTTCTTAAAAACGTGACACCTCTTGGTTCATGCGCGATTCAGCAGCTAGGTTAAATGACAAGTTTAAATTAAGACTTTTTCCCAGTTTCTTTGAAGTCCACATCTCCATTTCTTTTGCCAAGCACGAATTCAATCGGCCGTTTTCAGACGTTTGGCCCTAATCACGCGATTTTCCTGCGCGTTTTTCCTTTCTTCCGCCATTTTCACGGCTTAGCTTTTTATTTCAAATTTAACTCATTAATATTTTAATAAAGTTTAATACAATAATATGACGCATTTGACAATGGTTTAAAGTATAAAATTGAAGCCCAATAATTCGATTCAATGAAGTATTTCCATATTA
Organism: Sequoia sempervirens; assembly: GCA_007258455.2. Classification (NCBI taxonomy): domain Eukaryota; kingdom Viridiplantae; phylum Streptophyta; class Pinopsida; order Cupressales; family Cupressaceae; genus Sequoia; species Sequoia sempervirens. Next base: position 2,211 of record VDFB02145958.1, on the reverse strand, counting down.
GAGAAAATCGTTATTTTAAGATAAACGTTTTTTTTTCTCTAATTCGATTTAGTCTCATTTCTCTATGGAATATTTAATAAAATGTTAATTTACATTTCATTTTGATTTTCAAATCTTTTATTTAAATACACCTATATATATTTTTTATTTTATTAAAATATTTATATAATATAGTTTTAATTTACGTTATATATTTATGTATAATTATTTATATTAACAATTTAAATAATATCGTATACGTATCTATATTTGTAAAAACTATATTATATTTATATTTTAATATAATATTAAATATATAAATATATTTATCTTTATACCTATACATGTATATACATCTACATTATACGTACGTATACCGTGAGCCAGTCAATACTATACGTAACCATGTATATGTATAAATTCTGAGGCAATATACCGTCACCATATATATTCATTCATCACGTTAGTTGTGGGTACGTATACTTGTATATATATTTATATATCTACTTTACGTATAAATATTCATAAATACACTTATATCGACGCACACGTATGACATATCCATCTGTTCAAATACGTTGTATCGACATAAATGTACTTATGGGTACTTGTACATATCGTATTCATATGTATATATACAAATACACATATCCACCTCTAACAAGAAATATTACTCATAAGATTATACTGGCAAGCATCACTTATTTACACATTCAGAAGTAGATACGACTCCTAATGATACTAAACAAGCCTATAGATGACTTACCCTTAACCAAAACAATGACTTAGCTTACTCAGTTCTATAGTTTGTGTGTGTATGTCCAATTGGTATTCATTACTGTTTACCCGACCAAGTTCCTCCCCGAGTGATATCTCTCCTCTGCCTGTAGGTATGAACCTGTTTCCTGCACATCATGACATGACAACGGAAGTCATTTGCTCAAAACCAAGGCAATGTACATAAAGCATCGTAGAAAGTTAAAACAACATTATTCTATAACTTAATATGCTACTTTCATTCAATATTTACATCAATAGGAGTATCAGATAATGAGACAATCATTAGGACACATTCAATTGATCACAAGAACAATTTATTTTATTCAATAGAAAGATTCAAACATTTACAATGTACTTCCTATGCAGTAGTAGCTATACAATCGGGGTGTAACATACACATGGTGGAGATGGGAGAACTGTGGAGTTCACACCTAATTCAGTCATCATTCGAGACTTGGAGACTAAAGAGATCATTGCTACTGGGGTGGTTGATCATTCATCTCGTTTGTATACCTTTGCAAATTTTGCTTCTGATGGTGACATTGTTCCTATGGCTGTTGATCACATTTCTAGCATGAACCATGATTTAGAGGAGACATTTGGCTTCTTGAACTTGGGATTTCTCACATCAGATCCAGTTCTTGACTCATGCATTTCATCTCCTCCATCTATTGTTGTACCTGAGGACACTTGTGATTCAACAGTTTTGGCTCCTTGTGATTCAGTTCAGCAGGATATACATTATCTTTCAGATTTGGCTACTTTGGATGACTTCTTAACAGGTATTTCAGACTTGTTTGTGGAGTCTCATCTTGCAAATTTGGAAGACATCATTGATAGCATTCATCTTCTCTTTGATGAAGATGCTCCTTCTTCAATTGTTGTGAGGGAACACTTTGACCCTCTTGTTCATTCTCTACATGATCATTCTTTGTAGTTTGGCGTGAGTGTGGATACTTTTGGACAACATTTGGAGGAGGCTTATTTATCTTCAGAGGAGATATCTTTGTCTTTGGATCATGTTCTACATTCATCTCTATTAGATGTTGGATTGTCCTCTTCAGCAGTGTGGCCTAGAACACCTGTTTGGAGTGTGTTAGCTTTTGGCATCGACATGGAGACACTTAAGCATTCTTCAGAGACATTATCATCCATCATCCATATTCCTGACATCTTGCATATATATATGGTTTTGTTTCTTCCTAAGGGGAGGAACGTTGTTCGACAAGATTGGATCATCTTCAGCATTTAATGTCGAGCTTCTACCATTACTGTAGGAGACTCAAAATTGAGGGGCGGCTGCATTGTCTCTCTTCTACTTCTCTTATGGGGGGGTCTTTTTCCTCACATGGGGTTGTTACCTTCTCATTGAGAGCATTTCATTTTTTTGTATTTCATCTCTCTTTTGGGTAGGAGTTTTGTCCCATTGGGTTTTCTCTTTTTCTCCGTTTG
>VDFB02145957.1:0-29437 GCA_007258455.2 Sequoia sempervirens | reverse complement strand
CAAGGTACCTTAAAGGACCTCCACGTCACCTTCCCCTTGACACCTCACTTGACACTTGGTAAGATGTGAGGGCTTGTGAGTCCTCAACTCACCCTAGCCCTTGATCTTATCCATGGTTGCTAGATCTCAACCCTCCATTTATTAGCGGAATCTCCCCTAAAATTAGAGGATTTTTCCCTCATTGGGATCACTCAACATTCAACAATCTAGCACACTTACATTCAGTCCTTCAAGCATCCACCATTGCTGCATCTTTGAGCTCATACCTTGCACCTATCCAAATACCCACATACACCATTGTATTCTTCATCTCACCCCCATCATTTTTCATTAAGTTTCATGCTATTTGCTATCCAAAGGAGCATACAATCGAATGAATCAATAGGTCCAACCAACTCATCAACTTGGGCAAGGTAACATACTTAATTTTGTATTTCATTTTGTTCAAGTTCAACTAGGCTAATCGTTGAGGTGTTGTTTGTGTCTTTCCTCATTTGCATCCATTTCATTTTGCATTTTAGAATAGGGATTTCACTTGCACACATTTCTGGCATGCCTAGTGGGACCCACATCATAGGTCTAGCATTTTACATTTGTTGTTGTTTGAGTTTTGTAGGTTTAGGTTTACATGTAGGGGAGAATCCGCCTCGACGGGCGAATTTGCGCCCTTCAGAGGCGAATCTACTTCTAGGAAAAGGCGAATCTGACAGCAGGGGTGAATTTTCTAGTTACAGAGGTGAGTTCGCATTCAACAAGGGTGAAGCAAATTCCCCCTTTTTGTTCAAAAGGGGAAAATCTGATAGTAGAGGTGAATTTGCATCCGAGTAGGGGAAAATTTGTGGTGACTTCCAGAAATAGGCGAAAATGCTCGAGTTGTAGAGGTGAAGGCGAATTCGTCCATCCATACAAATAAGCAATTTTTCTTAGCAGAACAAGTGAGTTTGCTCTGAACAGGGGTGAATTTTCTTATTAGAACAGGCGAATTTGCCTCATACAAAGGAAAATCTGAGGTAAATTTGAGACTTTAATTTTTAGTTTTCATCATCATTTTGATTTTGGTTTCACGTATTGACCCGCTAACTCAGCTATTTGTGAGTGTCCCTGGTTTTTGCTAACAATTTGTGCAACTTTTCCTCGTTCGTCCAAGACTAGTGGTGTTAGATTAATAACACATTTTCTACAAGATGATCGATCAAAGACCTGTTAGTCTGTTTGTTGTTTTTAATACTAGATAGGCACACGTAGATTAATTAAAGGGTCAATTAACTTGCTTGATATGTTTGGGAGTGAATTGTTGACATATCTAATCACCTTGCGCCATTCAATGATCCTGGATGATGAGAAATCATAGTTTACTCTAGTCCAATCCAGTCTGCCTAGGAGGTGCTATTGCGTCTAAGCTCTCCCCTTATGCTATGTGCGAGCCTGGGGACCAACTGAAAACATTTAGTATCTTCTTCCCTTAGTAAGACCTGTCTAGAATTTTATCACTCAGGGGACAATCCCAACTATGTGTTACCGATGGGTTATATAAAGGGGGGAGAGCTAAAGTTTTACCTCAATCCAGTCACATCATGTTTAGTGAAGCATCAAAGCTAGGGTGATACCTAGATAAGGCATGCAAAGTTGGTCTGAGTTTCCAGTACCTCGATGGGGCTCTTGACTCATGCTTGTGATGGGTTGGTGTTCATGGTTGTGCCCCACGTACCATGCATATATCGAGGACTCACGACATAGCCTTGTTCAACCTAGATAGAGACCCATGCTTTAGCCATGGCTCGGTGTAGTGCAGGGGATGCACACTATACCCCGAAGATACTCACCACGTACTCCCTTAGGTTGAGATAGAAATCCTCATGGTGGAATATGATAGTCCTCAAGTGAGAGTGTGAAGGTGAGTCCATGGCGTCTGTTGATGACCCTATGCCACTAGAACGCTAGCTATCCACCTTTGTGAGAAAAGGGTGATCCAGAGAACCACCTCGGTATCATAGAGTATTAACCTTGGGTTGTCTGCTCAAGGTGGTGGGCCTACATTAAGTTTGTAAACCCTTATCACTAATTTTAGGATTGTGCTACTTGGCGTGTCTTCATTATGCGATACCAGTGCTTTTATTTTTAGTTGAGTCATCCCAACCTAGAAGTTTGCTATTTTTCATGCTTTTTTTCCTTTACAAAAGTCAACCCCTACCAATAGAGGTGAATTTTCCCGTTACAAAGGAGAATTTGCACTGTAGATAGGCGATTTTTCCTTGCAAAAGGGCAATTCTACGTCCAAGTCCAGTCCAAGTCATCCATTTGGGCGAATTCATCTTTGTTAGATGCAAATTTTCCTGTGGGTCACTTTTTAGGTGACCTCTTTTTCACCTATTATCTAGAATAGGCAAGTCTGTCCAATCTTTAGGTGAAATTTTTAGTCGTCATCCATCGATTTTGCCTATTTTCTCTAGAATAGGAAATTTTTCCATCTCTTAGGGGCGAACCTGCTCTCCATAGGGGCGATCTCATTCTTGATCTATGTCATCCCATCAGTCATCATCCATCAAATTCACCCATTATCTCAGAACAGATGAATCTACACTCTTTTGGGGTGAACCTGCTGTCAGTCTAAGTCTTCCTGTCCATCCTCTTGTTTGTTGAATTCTCTCATTCCCTCAAAACAGGTAGATTTTCCACCTCCTTTGGCGAATTTTCTCTCCGCAAGGGCGATTTTTATTCCCATTCAAGTCCTACGTCTATCCGAGTCAAGTTTTAGGAAAATCCGTTTATCAAATAGGTGATCTCATTTTTAGGCGAGTTCATTCCCCATCCATACCGTTGAAGAAATAGGTGAGTTTTTCACCCTGTTAGGCAATTTTGCAAATCAAGTCCGCCCATTTCCCCTGAGTTTTAGGTGATCCTGCTCCCTGTAGAGGTGATTCTGTCAAGATTTAGGTGAACCTATTAGTGTTCAGGCGAATTTGTTATATCTTGAGAAAACATGCTATTAGATAGGTGAATTTGCTTAGAAAATTTTCCTGTTTCTTGTGCCAGCCTAGACTGAAGCGAATTTGCTTCCTCCGGATAGGTCAATTTTACTATCAACTTCACCCATTTCCTGTGTTCCCTCAAGAGATAGGTGAATTTGATCTCTCAGATAGGTGAATTTTCTCAAGATAGAGGCAATTTTTCTCCCTTTAGATAGGAAAATTTGTGACCTAAAAAGGCGAGTTTTCCTGAAACAAAGTTGTATCCGTTTCCCATACAAATTCCAAAGAGTGAATCCTTTAGGCCACTGAAAGCTTGTTGTTTGCTGAGTCCTTTGCCGCAATCAATTTTTTTTATCATCATCCATTTTCTTGTAATCCTCACTTTAGTCCGTCTGCATTTTCCAAAAGTCATGTGTTCATCAGTCAAATCATATAGGTGCATCTTAGAACATCTCTAGATCTCATATCCATCATCGAATCATCAATCCAAATTCTGTAGATTATGTTTCAGAGGTCTTTATCAAAGTTGTCTTAGGTGCTTGATCCCGATCGTCATCATCTACATTTGCTTAGGATTGTTATCCATCCAAAGTCGGTCATCATCCATGACCCAATCAATCCACTTCCATCTTGAGGTGGATTCGGTGTCGTAATCATCCATCTGTCCTTCAATCCGATTGACAACACCTTATGTCACCTAGTTTGATCTCTGAACTTGGTCTAGAATTTGTTTTAGCATCCTATCAAATCAATCATTCAATCCTATCAACCATTTCATCTCATCAATTAATCTTATCAAATCCTATCACATCCTTTATCCAATCATTTGATCGATCAACCCCTCATCCGATCTAATCAATCCTTAGTCTTTATTTAGACCCTTCATTTAAGTACATTTTAGCACATAACATCATCTTAGTTCATCTGGTAGTTTTTCATTTTCATGCCTCTTACTCAATCGCAAGCAAAGAAGATTATGGAAGACCAATAGGCCTAAGGTGCTCAGGTCAACACTCCTCATCATCCTAATAATGGTGGCTCGTCTTAATCCAATATCAATATCCAAAATACTTTTCCAACTAGTGACGAGAAGATGGTCAATCAACCAGAAGTCACAGTTGATGAGTACCTTAGTAATCTTGCCAATGTTTAGATGATAGATTGCCTCCTCAACAAGCATGGGGATAAAATCCTTACCGCCTTACTCTTAAAGGGAGTCAAACCACCACCTGACATTGACCTATCCCAATATGTCAACATCACACCCCCTCTAGTGTCTCAAGACCCCCAAAATTCACAAAACGTTATGGGATATTTGTATGTCCCTGAGGGTCCACCTATTGATAATTGGTAGCAACCTGGGTTCAGGAATATCATGCTTTACCAAGTCAACAATGTTACTTAGGTTCTTATTCTAGTCATGGGAGCACCACCTAATCCAAATGATCCCCTTGCTTATGGTATGCCATAAAATCTACTGCCTCTGCCACTTGTCGTACCTATCCAACAAGGTTCGACGCCCATACCATCTGCACCACCTCTTCCACCTAATCAACAGGTTCAATTGTCGGTAAACACTAGGGGCAATCCTTTTCTTGCACTACCACTACCTTCGGGGTCTACACTGACAACCAACTTACCACCGCCACCTTTCATATCTCAGCATCCACCCCAAGGAAACATCCCCACATTTTAGTAGCCTCCAATTAATGCACATCATTCCACTTCATCACAACCACCTCACCAAAAAGTGACACAACACACTGCCATCCCATCTCAAGCACCACAGTATACTGATATCCCATCGCAAGCACCACAGTATATCACTGTCCCATCACAAGTAACACAACATACTACCATTCCCATGCAACCTCCTCATTAGGAAACACAAGCTACTTCACAACATCATCAACCACCGCAAGGTGCCTCAATACTGATCCCTCAACAACAACATATCCCATCTCACCCTCTCCACCAAAAACCACCCTAGCACACTCAAATTCCACCACAAACCCAAGGAAATCCTCTTACTCAATACCTTTACCATCCATGAAGCACATATGTCATCCTTACCACCTCATAAAATCCTAACCCTAATCCTTCCCATCAGAACCTTCAACAATCCCAACTGCTACCTTACACCAACCCCCAATAGTCACACTCAAATCCTTATTACCAAACATACAATCTGCAACCACCTCCATACACTGCCCAATAGCCAAATCCTTCTTATAATTACCAATCCAACCTGTATTACACCCAACAACAACTTCCTTACCAATAGGGTGCTTCCACTGCCTCATATTATCAACAACAACCATCATATCAGCAAGGTGCTTCCACCTCGTCATATTACCAAGCCCATCCACCACACCAATAGGGGCCTTCCACCTCTATTACCAACATCAACCACCATATCAACAAGGGGCCTCTTCTTCATATTACCAGAATCCATCATCCTACCATCAATCTTACATCAATCCACAACCACAATCCACTTACAAAAACCAATATCAGGAAATGCCTCTGTATACGCCTCCACCAACATAAAATCAAACCATTTCAGCCCTATCTTCATCCTACTAGCAATATGCTCCTTATACTCAATCCAATTCGTCTAATCCACCTCCCTCCCTACTTGCTAATAAAGAGTGTGAAGAAGTCAAAGCCGCATTAAAATATTTGCAAGCAGGGACTAACAAAAAATATTTCAAGTTTGAAGACATTTGTCCCTATCCATTTGATCCCTCAATTTCACTGGTTCCTTTTCCAAAGCACTTTGAAATGCCAAAATTTGAAAAGTACAAAGGAACTAAGGACCCAAAGAACCATCTTCAAGAGTTCTATTCCCATTGTCAAGAATTCTTACACAATGACAATTATCTCCTGCGTTGATTTCCAAGGAGTCTAACATGGATAACTCTTGATTGGTTTATGGCTCTCCCAAAGGGATTCATCAAGTCTTTTGTAGATATTTTAGAAAAAAATATCACACACTTCTCCTTTAATTTGGAGAAGGATATCAATACTTTGGATCTTCAGAAAGAGAGGCAACACGAGGGAGTGACCTTCACAAGCTACTTGCAATGGTGGCACTCTTTGGCCGGTCGGATGAAATCCCCACTCAGTGAGAAGGACATGGTCACCCTTTTCATAGAAAACTCTCACTCAAACATGGCACATAATCTTAATCTTCACTGTGTCACAACCTTTGCAGAGGTAGTAGAGAAGGGTCCTATCATTGAGAGAGAAATTATTGCTAAAGGATTTATCAAGATTTATAATCTTGATAAGGAAAAGTCATCCAGGGATAAATCCTGCTACTGGAACAAGAATAAGAATGCTGTCAATAATGGTGTTACTGACACCAAACATGTCCAAGTAGCTAACACCTCCCAGAGGCCACAACACGTCTCTAGACAACCATCTGTTTCCAATGTCATATCAGTACATAGGGGGCACCTCGTCCTCCTTAGTAGTCCAATCAAAATATTTAGGGGAGCAATAAACATCAATTCACTCTATTGGGAGAACCCTTAAGTGTTTTTTTCAATAGACTTCTTTAGGCGGGTTACTCGATCACGTATCCTATGACCAAGCTTCTTGATGAATCCAAACCAAAGCCAGCCTAGTATAAGTAAAATGAATATTGTGATTTCCACAAGATTAAAGGGAATTCATTGAACAAATGTTAAGGGTTAAAAAACTACATCTAGGATCTTATAGATCAGGGTGATATACACGTGGATGCCAACCAGGCCCCATCATCTAATGCTCAGCTTCAAATATATCAAAACGCTTTCCCAAAACATAACCAGGGTGCTAGCATGTCAAATGAAAATCCCGGGTCGAGTAACAACAATAACTAGAGTAACAACACAAATAAAATTAGTTACAAGAATGTGCCATATAACTATGATAAAATTGTCATGTGCATTAGCCAGGTCGAGTCACATGTGTCTATGATACATGTAAAAGGAAAAGACCCACATTGTGCCTTTACGACCCACTGCACTCACATCACTATCCTTGGAGTGTCTACGTCAACCCAACCATCACCTGTAAGCTCCTAGTACAATATTCTTGATCACCTAGGAAAGACTCCTGCCCAAATATCTATCCTAGACTTGCTTAAGTCTTCTCCTGTACATCAAGAAATCTTAACCAAAGCTTTGCAGGACACCGATGTTCCCAATGATATAGATCCTACCCAATTCCAAGCCTTGATAGGACACCTGTTAGCCACATATTAGCTAGGCTTTAGTTAAAATGAAATGCCTTGCATTGATTCAAACCACAACCATCCCCTCCATATTGAGGTCCTCATAGCCTGACATAAAGTGAAAAGGGTCTTGGTAGAAAATGGATCTGCCCTAAAAATTTGCACATTAAAGTTCATAAAATAGGTAGGCTACACCCATGTTGACTTAAATAATTAGGTTATTACCATCAAGGCATATGACAACGTAGAGTGTGACTCAGAGGAGACTATTTGTCTTCCGATTTAGGTTGTTTATATTGTTCAATACACTACCTGCCATGTCCTTGATCTAGACCTCCCATATAACCTCCTTCTTGGCTGTCCATGGATCCATGCCATGCAAGCCGTCCCATCCACTTACCATAAATTCTTGAAGTTTCCATTTAATGGGATAAAAGTTACAATACATGCAGATCCACAACCATTTGAGTATTTTCATGCACTAGAAGCTTCCTTCTCCCATTCTCATTACTATCCAGGAGTAGAAATGGGGGCACCTCAAAAATCACCATCTTGTCCATCCTCCAATACACTATCTATGACTTCGTCCACTCCATCTTCCACATATGACTCCACAATTACCAAGGTCTAGATCATCGAAAAAGGGTGTGGTGAGTATGAAATGCGCATGGATTTAAATGTGGAAACCATGCCACCCTCACCTCATACATAGGGCCAAGCTTCACAGTCTACACTAAAGCAAGAAGAGAAGAAAATCAGCTTGAGTTACAAGAATGTGGGATCCAACACTTCCCATTCTCCTAGAAGAAGACAAGATGCACTAGAAAACAACATCATTCAATGGATATATTGTGAGGAACCTAAACCTTCTCCCCCTCTAAAGGAGTATTTCTAGGAGATGTATCCTTATGCCTCAAATTTAGTTGAAAGATATAATTATCAAGGGGGAGGCCTTGAAATAAAAGAACAAGGAAGGCGACATCCTGTTGATACCGCAGTGCGACCAAAATACTTAGGCTTAGGTCATGACACAAAATAGAAGGGTCCCATGCCATCAACTAGTGTTTCTAACAATGTTAGCGTGGATAATGGTCTCCTTGAAGACATACCTAAAGAAGAATCCATCATACTTGCGTACGATGACATGGATCTCTCTTCCATGTTTGATTGCCTATCTGTCTTTTCTATTAGCCTTTCCCTTCGCCATCCTGAGCTAATTGACTAGGACCTACGTGGTAGCATGCTTGTTGACACCTTTCCCTCAAAGGATACTTATGTGCACCTCATGGGATTGGGGGAGGATGAATTCCCTAACTGCAAAAATAATAAGAAACAAAATAAAAAAGGGTTATCTAGTGAAAACCTCCCTGAGACACTTCCTGACTCATCAAAAGTAAAAATAAAGGGTGTATTTGATAGTGAAAACCTCAACGAGGCACTGGAAGATGCAGACATTCATCTTCCCCTTGTGGGAACTTAACTGTCTAAATGATCTTCTATTCTCATCGAAGAAACATAGGAAGTAAACTTGGGAACCGTAAAAAATCCTAAGATCATGTATGTAGCCAAGTGACGAGCCTAGTTTTTGGTCCAATTTTGGGTAGAATCTATAGTTTATTTGCTAGAAATTGTCATGGAACTTGATGTTAAATGTTGATTATTTTCATAATGTTTCCCTCAAACCATAGACATTGGGCTTAATCATATCTCTACAATTTTTAATGACATTGGCATATTATGTGGATTATCTATATTGATTTTGCATGTGGTTAATGAATGTTCCTTAAGGTGGTTATGTATGTGTAGTTATAGTGCGTACTAACATTGCGATGCAAATTTAATTTGAGGATGCAAAGTTGAGGAAGACACCGCCAGCTGGGCATGCATCATAATGTCCAACAAAGGAATCACTTAATGTCAAAGGAGGGTGACGACAAAAGATTTTTATGCAACCGAATGTAACCGCCTTGTAGTGAAATTTAATGATTGAGAAGATGCATGCATTACTGCTGTGCTAAATCTACGTTTGGACCCACATGTCTAACCAAATTCCATGCATGCGTAACTGCCATCACTCCACTTTCTCTATTTTCCCTAAATGGTGTCCTCCCAATTGTGGATTTGACTACCTTGTTTAGCTGATAGTATAAATAAAGATCTGATGCTCCTTTCTTAGGAGGTTGCACAATTTGATATTGTACTTGCACTCTCAATTTTTTAGTAATATAGATACATTACCCTTTTGTACTCATGATTTATAGTGAATAAAATAAAATTCTAAGTTCGAGCATCTGAGTTCTCATTAGTTTTAGAGGATACTTATCCAAGGGGGCCCACTTGGTGAGTAATTTGTCTTCTTAGTTTAGTATTATTTTAGTATTACTTACTATTTAGTAATTAGTTAGAAATATGACATCGACTCTTCCTACAACCACTAGAATTTTATTCTGTGACAGTTCCTATAGCCAAAGCAGACAAAGTAGTACCTTGTTTGTTGCTTATATTTTCATTACTGTTCTGCATTTTAGTTTGATGTAGTTGTTGATTGATGATTGTTATTTATGATATTCCCTTCTAAGCAATTTACTTTTAGTATTGTGAGTTCCTTAGTTGTAGAATGAAATGGCTAATTTGAGTCCTAGTGCAGATACTGTGCTGACCCATTTCAATTTCATGTCCCTGGGTTGACAAGTTAAATGCACCTTCATGATGATTGAAATGGCTATTCAGGTTAGATGTCCAATCTCTAAATCATGACTATAAGGGCTTAGTTATTAAATCATTATAGGAGGCCAACATTTTTGGCACTGTTTCCAGGGATGGTGTCAAACTAGGGAGTCTTTTGGAGTCATTGGTAGTTTTTCTTGTAATGTTTCTGGAAGTTGTTCTTAATATATCCTCATTTAGGAAGTAATGACCCCCTTATTCTTTACCAATTCTTTGTGTGAGCTGATTGATAGTGAGTGATACTACATGCATAGAGGAAGGAGAAGGGATGCTTATGGGAGATTCCTTCCTAACAATCCTAGTCCATTCCAACTAGTTGAATATCAGAACCCACCAAGAGAAGATTAAGAAGAAGATCCACACCCCTTTGCTGATGCATTTCTTGATCTAACTAGCTCTGAAGTCTCCTTTGAAAAATCAGCTTGAGAACCCCTTTTCTTTGGAACTACATCAAGCAGGAATGGGCGATGCAAATGGGAACAAAACTAACCCACCAAATTTTCCTTTCCCCATTTCCCATTAGAATGAGGTTGAAAACATCACGAAAATCCCTGCTTCAACACTCCCCATGTTTTATGGACTTGTCACAAAAGATCTTGATACCTTTTTATTCTAGTTTGACATACTCTGTAGGAGTTATGATTATACTATTGATGCCCATAGGCTTAAGCTATTCCCCACCACTTTGAAAGAAGTTGCTTTAAGATGGTTCATGAGCCTAGGCAAAGATATTGTGGAAACTTGGGAAGACATGAAGAAAAATTTCCTTGAGAAATACAAGGAATATTGCAAGAGCAACGACATGAGAGGAGGTGACATTTTTAGAATGGAAGAAAAGGAGGATGAGAGCCTGGAAGATTACATTGCAAGGTTTTTGTTTTCCCTGCAAAAATATCCACACCACACACTTAATGAAGACTCACAAAAGTTGCTTTTCCTGAGAGGAATCAATGATAGCTACACTGATGCCTTGGACCTCATGAGAGGAGGAGATATCTCCCAAGTTCCTTGGGAAGATATCAAGAAAATACACCATAACTACTCTAGGGTAGCTTCAAAGAAGGGGAGATCCTACCAATCTTTCATGTGTAAGTAAACTACCGGTGGAGTTTCAAGAGTGTATATTACTCATTTATTGGTAGAATTCAAGTAAGGCATTATAAATAATCTAGCTACTCAGCTAGATATAGTTCATGCCAAGAAGAAGCAAGAGGAGGAAGAGGAAATTTTGACACAATATTTCCCCCACTACAGACAAAAGAAGAGGGAATACAAAATGGTAGCTAACCTTGAAAGAAAGCAGATTCCACCTGAGTTCAAACCAATCTAGATTGAAGAAGACCAAGTCTACTATGTTGCACAAAGGATGCCTTGGGCTCCAAGACAAGGTATGCTACCAGATCCACTATCCTATGCTGGGCCATATTTTAATTCCTATTCATCTGGTAACCAATGGAAACCCCCATATCCATCCAATTATGGAGGATATCCACCACAGTCTTAGAGTAACCCTCCAAATTATTGGACCAATCATCAAAGTTCTCCACCCCAGTGGCAACAACCTCAAGGGAATTGGTACCAATTTCAAGGGCATTGGCAGCCACCTTGAGGAAATTGGCAGCAAACAAATCAATGGAGAGGAGGACAATAATGGCCTACCCAGACAAATAGTTACATGCAACTACCTTCTTAGCCCCAACAACATGATATAATGCCTCCACTTGCTAATCCAAGATCAAATGCACCTAAACCTACTTAGCTACTAGCTCAGCCCACACCCAATCCAAATAACAAACCACAACAACAACTTGCATACTTTGCTAATTCAAATCAATTCCCTACATATGTTGTGAGTGTAAGTGACATCCACTTGCATTCAGGAACTACTCTACTAGCCCCTTCCAAGTCCATTATCACTGAGCTTCGAGTGGAAGAGGAAGAGGAACCTCTAAATGATCCCATTCAACCAAGTGTACCTAAAAATCCTGAACTAGTCCAAGTCAAGCAGATTGAACAAGAACCACCATTTCTTTAGAGATTGGAAGTTTCCAAGAAGGAAGAAAAGGAGGATACAAATTCTGATATCTTGGATCAACTGAAGCATATATGTGTCCAGATACCTCTATTTTAGGCCATAAAGGATGTTCCAATCTACGACAAGGCAATCAAGGAAGCATGCCTCAAGAAGTCAGGTAGGAAAAAGAAGGACCCAACTATAGTTCATGTGGTGGGACAACTAGCTGAAATCATGTTGGGAAAAGTAACTATCCCCAAGTTTAATGACCTAGGTAGTCCTGTGGTAGTAGTTGTTATAAATGGAGTCCAAGTAAAGATTCCTTTGATTGATTTAGAGGCATCAATAAATGTAATGACCAAAGACATCTTGCAACAACTAAACACTGCAAGCATGGGATCTACTGGTACTATCCTGCAACTTGTTGATAGCTCTACTGTTAATCCTGATGGTGTAGTGGAGGATCTTGTGGTAGTTTTAGACTCCTGGGAGTACCCAACAAAATTTATGATTCTTTCTCCTAAAGCTACACTAGGCAGGTATCCCATTATTCTTAGAAGGCCTTGGTTAGCAACTAATGATGCATACATTGGATGTTGGTTAGGTGACATGACCGTTTTAGATGGGAAGAACACAAAAAAGTTTGTTCTGTATCCTCTTGCTCAACAATCTCATGATGAAGATAATCCCATAGGGCCACATGTTGGTGAAGAGGCCGAGGAAGTTAATGTTGTGGCACAAATTATGATGCTAGGAAAAATCTCTTTCATGCAGCTCCAAGATGAGGATGAAGTATTGTATAACATCATTCAGAACCATTGTGAAGTGGAAGAAGCATCATCTTCTCATTCTGCTACTTCAGTCAAGATACTTCTACCTGCTCTTCCTGCAGACACTGTTCCTGCAGACGTTCTTCCTACAACCACTCTTCCTATAGCCACTATTCCTGTAGCAACAGGCATGTCCCATACATTGCTTCCATATGAACTAAAGGTACCATGTGTTAATGAAGTAGCCATGATAGAGTTAACTACACTAGTATAGGTGTCAGAAGGAAAATATCTAAATGTTAATAGTAAATTAAGTGGGGAACAACAATTGTTATTGAAAAAATTATTAAGGACCCATCAACATTCATTTGTTTGGGATTATCATGATATGAAGGGAGTGGACCCTAAAATTTCCACACGTAGAATTTACATAAGAGATGATTGCACCCTAGTAAGATAGCCACAAAGAAGCATTAACCCTGCACTAAGAGAAATTATAAAAGGGGAACTACAAAAATTACTAGATGTCGGATTTATCTACCCAATTTCAAATAGTTAGTGGGTGTCTCCATTAGTGATTGTGCCCAAAAAAGGAGGTAAATGGAAAATTTGTGTTGATTATAGGGAAATTAATGCTGCCACCAAGAAGGACCACTTTCCCTTACCCTTCATTAATCAAGTTTTGGACACACTTGCAGGAAAGTAATACTTTTCTTTTCTAGATGGATTCAACGGCTACAACTAGATCCAAATTGTGCCAGAGGACCAAGAGCAGACCACATTTACCTATCCATGGGGGACCTGTTCCTATTTGGTACACCCGTTTGGCTTATGCAATGCACCTACAATTTTTCAGAGGGTAGTCATTAGCATATTCTCAGACATTTCTCATGACTGCATGGAAATTTATATGGATGACTTTACCACTTACGGTGTTGATTTTAATCAAGTGTTGGAAAATCTCAGGAGAGTCCTACAGAGATGTGAAGACCAAAACTTGTCCTTAAATAGTGAAAAGTGGTTCATGATGATGCAAGAAGGTGTAGTTCTTGGCCACTACATCTCCCACAAGGGAATTTAGGTAGATCTTGCAAAGATTGAGGTAATCACAAATCTGCCCACACTTGCAAAATAGAAGAATGTTAGGAGTTTCTTGGGTCATGTAGGATATTATAGGTATTTCATCAAGGATTTCAACAAGATAGAAACACCATTGTTTATTGTTCTCACTAAAGATGTTGAATTTCATTGGATTGAAGCCTGCAACAAGGCTTTTTTTGACTTGAAGACAACTTTGACTCATGCTCCTGTACTCAAAGGACCTAATTGGGAACTTCCTTTCCAAATCCATACTAATGCATTAGATTATGCCATAGGAGGAGTCTTAGGAAAAAAGGAAGGAGCTGTTGAAAATTCCATTTACTTTGTCAGCAAAAATTTACAAGGAGATGAATTCAATTATATAGTGATAGAGAAAGAAAAGCTGGCAGTAATCTAGGCACTGAACAAATTCATAAATTACAGAATAGGCTACCAAATATTTGTGCACACTGATCATGTAGCAATTAGATATATCATGAATAAACCTTTGATCATAGGTAGGTTGGAAAGATGGTTATTGTTGATGTAGGAGTTTGATATAACCATTGTGGATAAGTCAAGGAAGGCCAATGTTGTTGCAGATTTCCTTTCAAGGATGACTACATTAGAAGAAAATCAGAAGAAAATCAGCCCATAGATGACTCTTTCCCTGATGAGAATCTATTCTCCCTCAGTATACAAATACCCTGGTATGTTGACATAGCTAATTATTTGGTCACAGGAAGAGTTCCTTCTCACTTATCTCCAAAAGAGAAAAGGGAACTCATTGAAAAATATTTTCCTTTCTCTTGGACTGTTGGATATTTGTTTTATATTGGACTAGACAATTTCATGAGATGTGTGAGAGAAGATGAGATGTATGAAATTTTTCATGCATGTCACAATGAACCATGTGGAAGACACTTTGCAGCCAAGAGGACAACCATGAAGATTTTGAACACAAGATATTACTGGCCAACACTCCATAAGGATGCAGAAAGGTATACCAGAAAATGTGATAGATGTCAAAGAATGGACATATGAATCAGATCTGATGAGATGCTGCTTTTCCCTCAGGTAGTAATCACTCCCTTTGACAAGTGGGGATTGGATTTTGTGGGGCCCATTGACCCTCCATTAAATGGTAAGTCTTAATATTGGTATGCACTAATTATGTGACAAAGTGGGTTGAAGTTAAGGCCATGAAGCATGCAAGAGATAACAAGGTTGCACAATTTCTTTATGATGATATTTTCACAAGATATGGAGTCCCAAGAGAAATAGTGATTGATCAAGGGCCTCAATTCACAACAACCCTTGTTGTAACATTAGTTAATGAGTACAATATAAGGCACAAAAATTCTACTCCTTATTATGCCCAGTCTAATGGCCAAGTTGAGGTAACCAACAAAGAGATTGAAGCTATTCTAACCAAAACGGTAGCTATTCATAGAAACGATTGGACAAACAGATTACCAAAAGCTGTTTGGGCCTATAGGAAAACCTGGAAAACAACTATAAACTTCACTCCATTTGAGTTTCTATATGGAAAGATAGCCATGATGTCCATTGAATTTGAATATAAGACTCTTCAGACTGTAGTAGACTTGGGGATGGATATTTATGAGGCACAAAGAGAAAGAATCATGCAACTAAATGCTTTGGATGAGATAAGAAGAGCAACCCTAAATCATACAGAGGTAGTGGATAATCAGATGATCAAGTGGCATGAAAAATTTGTCAAGGATAAGAAATTCCAACCAGGAGATTGGGCCCTTCTCTATGACTCAAGATATTAGGACAATGTAGGAAAATTGCAGACAAGGTGGCTAGGACCATATGAAGTTGTTGAGGTATTTCCTAATGGAGTTGTTCAGCTTACTACCATTGACCTTTTCAGATTCAAATTACTTGTCAATGGTCATCGCCTCAGATTATATCACAAGCCATCTTCCAAAGAAGAGTTATTGCAACAATTCACTCAACACTCAACACCTGCGCTTCCTGCAGCCGAAGGAAGTGGACCTAGTTTCCCTCCTTCTAGCTAATTAAGGTACGTACTTGTCATAATAAAGACTTCCGGTCTTGTGGAAGTCTATTTCTTTTCCCATCCTCCCACTCACCCATCCATCACCACCTTTATCTCTCTTCCATCGCTTCATTCCACCTCATCTCATTCCACTTCATCTACATTAATTGCTTAATTTATTCCCTAAAAGGAAAATGATACTTTCTCCACAATCTTTGCAACGAATCCTCCACACATTTAGGTATGTGTGCATTAATTTCTATCTTTTAATCATCTTTTAAGTGCATTCATTTAATCACTATACATTAGTATAGATGTTCACATAACATGTCATTAGTCCTTGTCAAATCACCACTCCAATCTCACATGTGTGGACACATGTTCAAATTTAGGTTGGGGGGAAAGAAAAAGAAGCAAATATATTTCCCATGTGTCAATTTATGCTAGGCTACATTAGAAACTTTAAAATGAGCCGATTTGAAATTTGAGTGAGAGGAAAACTTGCATGTGTGAAGTGACATTAACTGCAGCCACCATTTCTTCCCATCATAATTCTCCTTTATAACTTCTTTTCTTTCCATTTTTGACTCTGTCATAATCTCGAGTTTCAAGAAATAAGGTAAAACAAAAGAAAGAGATTTCAATCGATATTGGCACTGGAAATTTAGTAGGTATTATAGGAAGGTGAACTTGATTTTTAGATGAAATTGCAAGAAAGAAATCACAAAGAATTTGTTTGATTGCAGACAATGGGAGGTGAGTTAATTCGAAACAAACCCATGGTGCATAATATTTTATTGCAGAATGCACAATGCTTGGCCGAGTTTAGAAACTATGGATGGTTAGATTACTTCCTGAAGCTAGATGGATTTAATGAAAGCATTTCCCTTGAATTCGCCCAGAAATTTTTAGAAGGAAAAGCCATAGTAAAAGGGTTGAAAGTTGTGGCAACTAAGGAAAGAATTGCAAAGGTCATAGGGTTACCTATTGATGGTGAAAATTACCTTGCTTCTAGAGACACCAGATCAGCTAGGGCCGAATTTATAGAGTTGAACGACCCCCCATTAATCATAGATAAATAGGGTGCAAAGAGAATGTCTCTTCCTGAGCCATGGAAGCATATATCCGTTTATGTTATCAAATATATCACCTGTGAGGGTTTCCAGTCGAATTTGCATTCGGTGCACTTCAAGCTTTTGAATCACATGAGGCACGAAAGGAGGATGAATGTTCCTAACGTGCTATACAAAATTCTCTCAATCATGGTGGCTGAGACACAAAAAGGTAAGGATAATTCTGTTTCCCACCATTGTTTGATTAAATTGCTAGTTGAGAAGTCTTTTCATGATGTATCTAGAATAACCTGAGAAGAATTTATAAATGTTGATCAAATTAGACCTGAGCACTTGCAACCTAGGGTTTTACCTCAACCCAGTAGGTCTAGCAAGATATTGAGCATGAATGAAGCCACTCTTGATGCTTCAACCTCTGGTGCTGGCTCTAGTGTGAATCCTCCTGCAACAAAATAAATCATAGAAATCAATTCTTCTAGAACAAAGCACTCAAAAAAAGGAAGCTCTTCATCAGATTTTGATGATAACATTCCACTTGAAACCCTGATGAAAACAAGGGAACATAAGAGAGAAGTAGAAATGAGAAAAGGAAAGGCCAAAAGGCATCCGACAAAAAGAAAGGTGCCAAGTTCTAAGAAGAGGAAGACTGGTATTGTTCATCCTGCAGCGAAAGAAAAATGTGAGAGACCCCCTAGGAAATCAAGATCAGCTGGGCCAGTGATTGGTATGCCTCCATAGGAAATCCCTAAGCCTAGTGAGACATCACATGAGGAATCTAAAACTCCAATGGGGAAAGAGAATGTTGAAGAAGAAGACATATTTGAGAGAGCAAAAAAAGTAACACTGGCCGATCTTGCTAACATTGTAGAAGAGTTTGAGGAAAATCAGGATTTCTTGTAGCATGACCAAGAAGTCCTGCATCAACAACCAGAACCAAAGCATGAGTTCTTGCAACAACAAAAAAAACAAGAACGTAAGCCCCTGCAACAAGAAGTAGGAGAAGAAACAATACCCGTGCAGGCATAAACAATTGGATAGCCTGAGTCCATGCAAATAGTGCTATATGAGGAGCCACCATCGACAAAAAGACTGGTAGGAATTCATAATCCTCCTAATTTTACATTAAATACAAAAAAAATTGAATTTATGGAAAGAAATACAAAGGACAGAGGAAGAATGGAAAAAGGAAAAATAGAAATTGAAGAAGGAAATTTAAAAGAGGGATGAGGATATTGAAGATAAGGATGCATAAATTGCCACCTTGAAGTAGAGGGTGGATGATATGGTAACCTTGGTACCATATATTTTGGAATTTAGGACCCCTCCAAGGGTCTATGCTCTACACGTGAAAGAGAAATATCTCTCTTTTAAGCTGTCAAGGATTGCCTTAGGTTTGAATCCTTCTATTGACACCCCTATTGAATTTTTCAATGCTTATAGGATTTCCTCACCCAAAATGAAGAATTTGTTGTGTGAATTTTATTTTCATAATTATGTTGTAACTCAAGACCATGATTGAAATCTCTATTGTATGTTGGGGATGTCCAATTAAGGGAATTTATGTCTTGGGTGCAAAATGAGATTAGTTGGAAACAACATGGGGCTTATAAACAATTGGAGTCTAACATCCCTTTTCCCGTTAGGGCTAAATCAAGCAACCCAAGGGATATTTACAGAGAATGGTTCATAATTCTTCTTAGACCTAGTTATGGAAACAAGATTATTCCTTGGATTGAGGTAGTTTATAGTGAGTATGAGGTAAAGGCAGCAACAAAGGAGGAAACTATGAGAAGATTCCTATCACAAAGATGGAATAGCCTAATTGATGAGATAAAATAGGTCGAACCCCATTCCATCCACAATTATGCTGCAACACTAAAAAGGATTGATAGCTATGTTTAGATTGGGAGAACGAAGGGGTGATTTTGGATTCCCCTAAATTTCTAGCCACCCATTCTCATGTGGCCTGTTCCAAACTTTAGATTCTACTAGTATGATGCTGCTATAGAAAAACAAAGATGGAACAAATTTGACAGATTAGGAGGATTCTATTGGGATCCTGATTCACACACAACAACCATTGATGTTGGAAAACTATCAGTTGCAAATTTTGGAGCTTTGACCAAGAAAAAAAATGCTTCCCCTATTGGAGGACCAACAAAATGTTAGGTTGGGGGGAGTGATGAGCCTAGTTTTTGGTCCAATTTTGGGTAGAATCTATAGTTGATTTGTTGGCAGCTATCATGGACCTTGATGTTAAATGTTGATATTTTCATAATTTTTCCCTCAAACCATAGACATTGGGCTTAATCCTATCTCTGCAAGTTTTAATGACATTGGCATATTATGTGGATTATCTATATTGATTTTGCATGTGGTTAATGAATGTTCCTTAAGGTGGTTATGGATGTGCAATTATTGTGCATACTAACATTGCCATGCACATTTAATTCGAGGATGCTAAGTTGAGGAAAACACCACCAACTGGGTATGCGTCATAACTTCCAACAAAGGAATCACTCAAGGTCAAAGGAGGTTGACGACAAAAGATTCCTTATGCAACTAAATGTAACCACCTTGTAGTGGACTTTAACAATTGAGCAGATGCAGGCATTACTACTATGCTAAATCTATGTTTGGACTTGCATGTCTGACCATATTCCATACATGCGTAACCGCCACCGCTCCACTTTATCTATTTTCCCTAAATGGCATGCTCCTAGTCATGGAGTTGAATTCCTTGTTTAGCTGATAGTATAAATAAAGATCTAATGCCCCTTCCTCAGGAGGTTGCATGATTTGATATTTTACTTGCACTCTCAATTTTTTAGTAATATAGATACATTACCCTTTTGTACTCATGATTTATAGTGAATAAAATAAAGTTCTAAGTTCGAGCATCTGAGTTCTCATTAGTTTTAGAGAATACTTATCCAAGGGGGCACACTTAGTGAGTAATTCATCTTCTTAGTTTAGTATTAGTTTAGTATTACTTAATATTTAGTAATTAGTTAGAAATATGGCATCGACTATTCCTACAACCACTAGAACTTCATTCTATGACTATTCCTGTAGCCAAAGCAGACATAGTAGTATCTTGTTTGTTGCTCATATTTTCATTACTATTTTGCATTTTAGTTTGATGTAGTTGTTGATTGATGATTAGCATTTATGATATTCCCTTCTAGGAAATTTAATTTTAGTATTGTGAGTTCCTTAGTTATAGAATAAAATAGCTACTTTGAGTTCCTAGTGCACATACTGTGCTGACCCATTTCAAGTTCACATCCCTAGGTTGACAAGTTAAATGCACCTTCATGATGATTGAAATGGCTATTCAGGTTAGATGTACAATATCTGAATCACGACTAGAAAGGCTTAGTTTTTAAATCATTGTAGGAGGCCAACATCAAGTCCTAATTAGAAGAAGAGCACTCCATCATTGTTCAGCTTCTCAAAGAAGGCATCATCAATTTTGTGTGGGTCTATTCAGATATGCTAGGTCTGGATCCTGCTCTAGTCATACACCATTTGGATGTTCATCTGGATGCCGAACCCATCAAGCAAAAGGTAAGAAATATGCATCCCTAAGTAGCCTCTTTGGTCAAGAAGGAATTGGAAAAACTGTTAGAGGCTGGGTTCATAAGGCCTATCGACTATTCTGATTGGATATCCAACATAGTGCCTATTGCTAAACCAAATGGGAATATCAAGTTTTTTATAGATTTCTGGGATCTCAACAAAGCCTATCCTAAAGATGATTTTCCCCTACCAAACATTGACATGTTGGTTGATTTAATAGCAGGAAATGAGATGCTATCCCTCATGGATGGTTTCTCTGGCTACAATCAAAT
Organism: Sequoia sempervirens; assembly: GCA_007258455.2. Taxonomy (NCBI): domain Eukaryota; kingdom Viridiplantae; phylum Streptophyta; class Pinopsida; order Cupressales; family Cupressaceae; genus Sequoia; species Sequoia sempervirens. Next base: position 8,699 of record VDFB02145957.1, on the reverse strand, counting down.
AAAAATAGCACCTGAAGACCAACATAAGATTTCCTTCACCACTCCTTGGGGCACTTTCTGCTACAATGTCATGCCCTTTAGACTCAAGTTCATGCAGGGGAAACTTATCAACGTTCAATAAATGTCATCTTTCGTGATCTTATTCACATCATAATGGAAGATTATGTTGATGATTTGTTGGGGAAGTAAAAAATAAGAGAAGATCACCCTATGATCCTGAAGAAATTTTTTGAGAGGTTAGAGCATTACAAGCTACGTTTGAATATGAAGAAATGTGTATTTGGGGTTACATCAGGAAAGCTATTGGGTTTCATCATCTCTAGAAGGGGCATAGAGGTTGATCCAACAAAAGTCAAAGAAATCATGAAAATTCCCCCACCACGCAACCTCAAAAAGTTAAGGAGCCTTCAAGGCAAGCTACAGTCCATCAGACAGTTCATAGTGCAGTTAGTTGACAAGTGCCAATCATTCACCCATCTCTTGTGAAAAGATACCACCTTCAAGTGGGATCCACAATGTTAGTTAGGTTTTGAAAAAATCAAGGAGTACTTGGCTTATCCACCCATCCTCATGCCTCCTATTCTAGGTAAACCTCTTCTATTGTACATTTCAGCTACTTCAGCTGCATTGGGGGCATTATTAGTGCAACATGATGAGTCCTCAAAAGAACGCTCAATTTACTACATTGGTTGAACACTAGTGGGATATGAACTCAATTATTCTCCGATGGAAAAATATTGCCTAGTTGTAGTCTTCAGTTCACAAAAGCTTCGCCATTATATGCTCAGCCATCCCATGAAGCTGATATCAAAAGTTGATCCACTCACGTATTTGTTATCCAGAACATCTTTGACTAGTTGTATGGTCAAGTGGGTCATGCTATTGAGCGAATTTGATAAAGAGTATGTGGATTGTCAGGAAATAAAAGGGACAGTAATAGTAGATCAGTTGACAGATGCTCCTTTGGTAGATGCCTATCCCTTGGTCATAAAGTTTTTTGATGAAGAGGTCCTCACATTCATAGAAGAAACTACATGGACACTCTATTTTGATGGATCATACACACGCAATGGAGCTGGTGTAGGTATCTTGTTTGTCACCCCACAAGGTGATTACATCCTGAAGTTATTTAGGTTAGCCTTACCATGCATGAACAACATAGTAGAATATGAAGCTCTTATCACTAGTCTTAGGATCGCCATCCAATGGAACATCACTCACTTACGAGTCTTTAGTGATTCTTAGTTGATTATCAAATAGGTCAATGATGAGTTTCAAACTAAAGATGAAAAGTTGTTACCTTACAAGCATATGGTGGATGAATTCAAGAAATAATTTTCCTCCATCCAATTCAAATAGATCCCTAGAGTCCAGAATAAGGCAACTGATGCAATGGCTACAATTGGTTCCTTGATTGACATGCCAAAAGATTGAACAGACTGCAAGTTCCTAGTTGAACAAATTTTAATCCTTGCATATGATATCCCTGAGAGTGAAATGGTATTGGATATCGTAGGTCATGAGTCACCTTGGTATCATGACATTTACACCTACCTCCACGATAACATCTTACCCATGACCTTACATGCAATCAACGAAAATACTTCATCCAACACACCTCCCGCTATACCATTGTGGGAGATACACTTTATCATGATGGAACTCTTCTTAGGTGTTTGAATGAACAAAAAACTTGCAATGCGTTAACCGAGGTACATAGTGGTGTATGTGGGACCCATTCTAATGGCATGGTATTAGCTAAAACGATTCTCAAGGTTGGTTACTACTGGCCTACATTGGAGCATGACTCTTGCGAGTTTGTGAAGAAATTCCTACCTTGTTAGCAACATGAAGATCTGATACATGCTCTTGCTCAATATTTGCAATCTATCACAACACCATGGCCCTTTTCTCAATGGGGTTTTGACTTGATTGGAAAGATCTACCCTCCATCTTCTGATGGCCACACTTTCATCATCATCGCCATCGAGTACTTCACCAAGTGGGTGGAAGAAATTCCACTCTCTCAAATTATGGGTACTCAGATATCCAAATTCATCCTCTTCCATATTCTCTATAGCTATGGAATCCCATCCACCATCATCACTGATAATGGAAAGCCATTCAAGAATCAAGCTATGAAGCATGTTCATGAAACCTTTCACATCCAACATCATTGGTCCATGCCCTATTACCCCCAAGGTAATGGTGAAGTAGAGGAAACCAACAAAACACTTATCAAGAACCTCAAAAAGGTGGTCAATAACACTGGTCGAGATTGACACCTCCATCTCCATCCCGCCCTTTGGGCTTACTGCACTTCCACCTGCAATCCCATTGGTGCCACTCCATATTCTCTTGTTTATGGTTCCATCACCATCTTGCTGATTGAAGTCAAGATCCCATCCCTCATAATATCTCTGAAGGACCTCATAAGTGAGGAATACACTTGGGTTGCACGACTCAGTCAATTGAAGCTCTTGGATGAAAAGAGATCAAAGCATACGATCACCTTCAAGCATACCAACATCATCATAGGAGGAGCTAAAATAAAAGGTTTTCCCTCATTAGTTCAATGTGGGTGATCTAGTCCTCAAGGAGAATCAACATACTCAACAAGATTGAGACAAGAAAAGAAAGTTTGAGGCTAATTGGTTGGGTCCTTATGTCAACTTAGCTAAATATGGATCTGGGGCTTATCGACTTGCTACACCTGAAGGGGAGCCCATAGAGGATCCTATCAACATCATGCACCTAAAAAGGTTTTACACCTAATTCAGCTGGGTTATCTTATCCTGTAAAAGTACCAAAAAAATTAAAAAATTGTCAAAATACAAAAAAAAATAAAAAAAGTAAAAATTTCAAAAATAGTAAAGAGAAATAATTCGTGCTATGGTAAAAACCACCCTTGGTGGCACCTTGGATAAGTATGTTTGGTGAAAATATGGAAATAGGTGCTATTCATAAAGGGATTAATCATTATATACCTTATGTCCTAGTTGCTTTATGCTTCCATCCATCTTATCTCCACATCCAATCCTAGCATCCTATTGATCCAATATTTTCATCCACATCCCCTTATCTGCCTCTTGGTATGTTTTGGTTGAGCATTGGACAATCTTCATCTGCTATCTAGAATCCTGAGCTTCTATCCCAATCTGAGCTTGTGTCATCCATCCCCATTGTCAGTTGGTCCCTCACCTTCATCTAAGGTCATTCATTGTGTTGGTCCTCATTAGGTCTCATCCTATCATGTCATTAATAGTGAATTCAACTACATACACCTTCTTTTGGTTGCGGTCTTCCCTCCCCCAATGGATATCCTCATTAGTTTTTAGTATCTAGAATAGTATGGTCTGCAAACTGACTTGGATTTTCCCATTGGGCCTCTTTCCATCCTATCGTGTCAGTCTTCTATCCTCCGTCTGTTTGGTCTGGGCTTTTATCGTTGGTATTTTTCGAACTACGTTGCCCCTATACTTTCACATAGGCAAGGTTGATCATTTTGATCTGCCCCCGGGGAATTTTTCCATCCAGTCTTTTTCCTCTATCATTCATCTCCATCATCCTCTTTTTGCTTTTATCCATGGTCTTTTATCAAACTACGAGGGCTCTGCGCTTTCATGTAGGCAAGGCTAATCTTTGATCAGCCCCCGAGCCCCTAGGTCTTTAGGGTGTGTCGATCTTGTGTCTTGTGTTGTGTCATCAAATATGTGCCTATCTAGCTGGTTCTTCACAAACGAGATCCACTAGTATCATGAGGTCCAATTAATCTCATGTGTCCTGAGTCATTTTGATCACTTAGTTTAGTCTCCATCTTTGGTCTTAACAAGATGCATCCTTCCTCATCAGACCACATCAAACCCATCCACCTTTTGATCCTATGGAAAAGGATATTTGAAATTGATTGTGATCTTTTGATACTTTTGGCATTTTTTTTATCATTTGAGCTTCCTATCATACCTTGTCAGGGTTGCCATGATCCATCATATTATGGTGCGCTTTGACTGGTAAACATATGGGCATATCTTGATCTTTTTTTTTGTTGTTGTTTGCTTGGTTGTCTCACATAGTACCCACCAAGATCCCTGTAGTCTTGTGTTACATTGGGGAATCCTTTGTGCATGTGGTTATCCCAATGCTTGGCCCGACCAAATTCATCATGATTTTGGGGTGTTGGGATATCCTCCTTGTTTGTTGTGTTTGTTTCTTGCATTAGACACTAATCTTCCTTGGTTCCTCATACCTTGGCCTATCATATCTTATGCTATAGTAAAAATTAGTGCTCCGAAAATGGTAAATAACATTAGGATTACATTTCATGTCTCATTTTGTTGCATTGCATTTATCATCCATCCATCATGTCCCTAACATATGACTAGTGATTTTGGTTGTGCAAACATTCATATCCCATCTCCTTTTCTTCTCAGGATGCCTATGGTTCTTGGCAGGTGTAGTATCACACCCATTGTCCCTTAATTTTATAATGATTACAAGGAAATTAGTTTCCATAAACTAAAGCAAGTTGATACAAAAATAAAAGAGACCTACCCCTGGCTTCCATCACTATGCAAGCCTTCATTTACACTCATTCCCATGCTAATTTCATTCAGATATTAATGTTTGTAAGGAATTTAATTACACCCATCACTCATATAGGTTGCATTCATTTTATAACGTTGACAATACTAAGGTCATCTCCACTTTCAAAACCTTGGTCTATGATGTTACAAATGAGCAAAGCAATTGAGCTTGATACATAACTATAAGGAAAAGCATGTCTGTCATAGAAACAGGTGAACCCAATCTTTCATATTAAAGTACAATTTGATCTCAAATGGCGCAAATTGTCATCTCATCTATATAGATACATAACTATTGAAATGGATGTGGATGACCAAAGGCATATTGCTGGTACATATTGGAGACATCCAAATTTGACCACCCCCATATGGTCAAATTCATCCCCTTTATTCTTCTATCACATATCCCTTCATCTGCGTTAATTAAATAATTCATTTAATTAATATTTCCTCTTTTTCTAATGTTGCTAAGGTATTTAATTAAATAATTAAATACTTAACCTTTTGTTCCCTTTCTTTTCTAAATTAAATAAATGCTCTAATTTATTTAATTTATTCATTTAGCTTTATGAATTTAAATCAATTTTAAATTCACCCTTTTCTCTCTCCTTGTACCATTCTCCAGAATCCCCCTTTAATCTGGATTAATTTAATGAATCCATGATTAGGATGTGCACACCCTTAAATAGGATTAGTGTCACATCCTCCATAATTCTCCACTTTCCTTAATCCTCCATTAGCCTCCTTAATCCCTTGTTTCCAACCCTAATTACATGATTAGGTCAACCTAATCCTTATGCCATTTATGGGATACCCCCAATCAACCTTCATTAATTTCTTTCTCCTTTTAGAGAAGGTAACCCATTCCCCCATGTGAATTTAAAATTCACTTTATTCCCTCCATGTCCTTTTAGGAATTTTTAATTCCTCTCCTCTTCCGTATGCGGATATTTGAGGAATTTTAAATTCCTCATGTGTCACATCTCCCACATGGGGACAATGACCTCCTTTATGAGGAGATCTTGTCCCAATCCCAAGGTACCTTAAAGTACCCCCACCTCACCTTCCCCTTGACACTTCACTTGACACTTGGAAATATGTGAGGGCTTGTGAGTCCTCAACTCACCCTAGCCCTTGATCTTGTCGATGGTGGCTAGATCTCAGCCCTCCATTTATTAGGGGCATCTCCCCTAAAATTAGAGGATTTTTCCCTCATTGGGATCACTCAATATTCAACAATCTAGCACACTTGCATTCAAGCCTTCAAGCATCCACCATTGTTGCATCTTTGAGCTCATACCTTGCACATATCCAAATACCCACATACACCATTGCATTCTTCATCTCACCCCCATTGTTTTGCATTAAGTTTCATGCTATTTTCCATCTGAAGGAGCACACAATCAAATGAATCAATAGGGCCAACCAACTCATCAATTTGGGAAATGTAACATACTTCATTTTGTATTTTATTTTGTTCAAGTTCAACTAAGCTAATCATTGAGGTGTTGTTTGTGTCTTTCCTCATTTTCATCCATTTTGTTTTGCATTTTAGATTAGGGATTTCACCTGCACACACATACCACCAACAAGTTTTCTCTGGTGAAGACGATTACAATGATAATGAAGTATACACATTGGAAGTAGCTAAGGACAATGTGTCCCTGAGAAGACCTTCAGATGAAGAAATTGCAAGATATATAGTGGCCTTGGCCACTCAAGCTAGAAGCTCATATCACCTAAGGGACAAAATAGTAGGTGGTGATCAGGGTAGTCCTGTTGGTCTCTTTATCAAGGAGTAGAATGCTAAAGGTAAAGAGAAAAAAGAATAATCTAATGGTAAAGGGGAAGCACTTAAAGCTAAGGAAAGTAGAGGAGATAAAATTTGGGCTAAGAAAGTTGATAAACCAAAAGTAGATGGAGAGCTCAAATCCCCTGCTATGAAGACAAAGGCACATAAGCAGAACTATGAAGCTACAAGGAAAGATGCCAAGCCTAGAGTTGAAACAAGAAAAAATCAACAGAAGGAGAGTGGTATACAATGATGTATGATCCCAATTTATTTGCCCAAGTATACCCCTGTTGTTATATTTTAGTTGCTTAGTCAAGTAAAAGTTTCAGTCCCTTTACTTGAGATGATAAGAATTGATGAACACAAACAAAAGGCAGTAGCCCTTATCAATAGTGCTACTAAAGCCTGTACTAAATCAGTGGTGTCCACTCCACCCAAAGTGGCTGAAAAGGAAAAGAAAGATAAATAATTTGAGGGAGTGATTACTGAGATCCCTCATATTTTTCTAGGGAATTTAGTCACAACCTGTCCTAGAAAAGTAGACCCATTCTTCCTCACACTAATTGTTGAGGGAAATTTTCTAAAAAAATGTATTATTGATTTAGGAGCATCCAACAATATAATGCTAGCCAAGATCATCGAGGAATTGGGACTAAAAGTTTATAGTACCCATTGCAAATGCTATGCTATGGACTGAAGGGAAGTCCCTATGATTGGTGTAATCAATGAACTTCCTTATAGACTAGTTGCATATCCAAAAAAGGAGTTCAAGATGAGTGTGGTGGTGGTAGATATCCCACCCAACTACAGAATGTTGCTATCTAGGAAGTGGAGTACTTCCATGGGAGGTAGCATGCAGTGTGACATGTCTTATGCCACTTTCCCTATTGAGGGCAAGGATGTCCAAGTGGTTAGAGAACCAAAGGTGCCACATATGCTGGAGCATGCTCCTGAAGATGATAACAATTCTTTTTATAGATACTGATATTAGTGATTTTAAGGTGGAAGAGCTACCAAGAGAAAGTGATAGATTGCCTGCACCTATATACCATGAAGTTACAAGGTTATCTGATAAGAATGGACTATGGAAAATTTTCTTCGATGGTGCAAGTTCTAAGGAAGGGTCTGGTGCAGGAATATTACTAGTGTCACCTAGTGTCAATACATACAAGTTTTCTTTCACTTTGTCTTTTGTCTACACAAACAATGTGGTAGAGTATGAAGCATTGTTACTATGATTGAGGTTGGCTGAAAAGCATCAAATAAATAAGTTAATGGTAATCGGTGACTCTAAGTTGGTGATATACCAAGTAATATCCAGATATGCATGCAAAAATAATAGATTGAAACAATACAAAAATGTTGTCTGAGATTCCATTGAACAGTTTGATGCCTTTGGAATCGGTTGGATGGAGAGAGGACATAACAAAGTGGTAGAATTACTTGCAAACATCATGTTAAGACCGGATGATATAAATTTTACAGGTATCTCTAAGGTTGAGGTACAAATAAGGCCATCAATCCCTAACAATGTACATAATTGGAAAATCTTCAATGATGATGAAGATATTCTAATTTTTTTAAAATTTGTTGATGAATATGAAGGTCAGGAGATTGACTTTGGGGATTTGTTAAAAAGCGTAGATGGTAAGGATACAATCTTTTGGAATGAGGTTATTTAGCTAAAGACAAACAAGATTCCCAATGGCCTTGTAGCACTAGAAAGAGTCTTTAATAGTCAAGATAAGAGCAAGGTTAAAACAACTGCCACCCATCCAGAGGATTTGGAAGAAGTGAATTTGGGGACTGAAAATGCCCCTAAAAAGGTATACATGTAGGAAAGAAGATGAAACCTAAGATCAAGGAAATGCTGATTTCATTATTGAGAAAATACATACACGTCTCGGCTTGGTCATATGATGACCTAAAATCATATAGAGAGGAATTATTCCAACATGAGATCCGTCTGAAAAAAAGTGCCAAGCCTTTCAAGAAAAAGCATAGACCCATTAATCCAACCTTAGCCTCGAAAATGCAAGAGGAATTGATTAAGCTAAGGGATACTGGAATCATAAATCCTATTAGGAATTCTTCATGGGTGTCTAATCTAGTGCCAGTCAGGAAGAAAAATGGTGATAAAGGGTATGTGTGGATTTTAGAAATCTGAACATATTATCATTCAAGGATAACTATCCACTGCCGAACATGGAATCCATGTTACATAAGGTAACTGGGTGTGAGCTACTATCCATGATGGATGGTTTTTTGAGATACAACCAAGTGAGAGTAAAGGAGTCTAAGAAATATAAGACTGCATTCACAAC
>VDFB02145956.1:0-18053 GCA_007258455.2 Sequoia sempervirens | reverse complement strand
AAAGAGAAAGAGAAAGAGAAAGAGAAAGAGAAAGAGAAAGAGAAAGAGAAATAAAAATAAAAATAACAAGAGAAAGAAAAAGAAAAAGAACAAGAACAAGGAAAATAAGCAATAGAAGAAGAAGTAGAAGTGGAAAAAGGAGACAAAGAAGAAAAAGAAAAAGAAGAAGAAGATGATGATGATGAAGATTTTATGTAGATGCATCCATAATTAATTAGCATCAAGGACAATGCTTTTGTAAATAAGAGGGAATCTTATGCCCCTAACCTATAGTGTGTATTAGGTTATTCATAGTTGGCTTGTGGCTACCTTAACTCTTAAATAGGTTTCATAATCATTATTATAATCTTATATAGGTATTTAGGTCATCCTAGGAGTTATACTTAAGTATCTAAGAGTCAACTTTGGTGGCATCCAAGGCATAAGTATGGTATATATAGGATGTATAGGTTAGTTATTATTGTCATGTGGAGTATTGAGTTCTTCATGAAGATTATTGGAGGTATCCCCCTCGAAGTGGATTAGGAGGTTGCCCCATTGAAGTGGCATATTGTTATAAAAAATTTGCAAAATATTTATTATATTCTTCTATTTTTAAGTTGTTTCATTACACACTCTCAACAAAAATCAATCTTACATCAAATATACCAAAAATCATCCCAACCATTGGGTACTTGTCGAAAGTTGTAATAGAAAGAAGTGTAGCTTCACATATAGTGGGATCAATGGAATTGCAGGAAAATAATTTACCTCAAATTTTCCAACCCAAAGTTAGAATAATAGTCTAAAGAACAACTCCACATAGTCTTCCATCATGCACATGATCACTGTTGCTATCTTGCCAACAAAGGATCTAAGAGGTAAATTTTTTGACTCCATCAACATTGATAGGAAAAAGGCTTTGAATTGGATCAAATGGATCGTTCCAAACACATAAGAAATTAACCAATACTTCCATGCTTAACAAAAATAGGACACTTGGAAATAAAGAAAACATATACCATTTATAATCTTCATTTATTCTAAAGAGAAAATTTCCAATTTGGGATCTCAAGCAACTAGCAATAGAAGATATGCAATCAAATATTACCATCAAAGGTGAATGATATGACAAGGAATTATTCATATAGTATTGACATGATACACCACCAAAATTAGATCCATCCCATCCCTAGAAGACACCAAATCTAAAATTTTGAATGTTTTATTTTGCTTAACACCCTAGAATTGGCCAAAAAATCCATAGCATCATTGGATTCTCTATAAATATGTGTTAAAGAAAAAATATATAAGTTCTACAATATTGACCAAATCACATCAACCCATGGTTGTAGTTTTGAGCTTATTATTTTCTTGGTTTAATTTCATTAATTCCTATCCGAGAATCACCATCAATATCAATTATTTGAATAATGCTTTTGTTGCAAATTTGAAGCCTTCAATCAATGCTTCCATTTCTACCTTTTTGTTGGTACCATCCACCAACCTTTTTTAAAAGACCCAAATCAAGCAGCCACCTTTGTCTCTAATTATACAACTAGCCTTAGAATCCCTAAGATTATCTTTAGAGGCACCTAATGAGTCCAAATAATGGCTCAATTTTGATAGGTTTTATCATATATTTTTTGTTGTTACTATAGACTTTAGCACCTGGTCATTGACACTCTCCATGTTATTTCCCTAAATTTATGAACCTTGGGCATGAACTTATCCTTGTGACTTTTGATAATATTAACCTACTATGTGAATTGTCTATATTAATTTTACATGTGGTTGAATGGATGTTACTTTAAGGTAATTATGGATATGTAATTATTTGTGCATGCTAATGTCATTATGCAGGTTCACATTAAGGTGCAAATATAAATGAAGCCTACAACGTGGAAGAAGTTCCTACCAGCAAGTTGGTTGCTAAGGAAGTCAAACAAATGGTCATTAAAGAGGTCAATGGAGGGAAACTCTCAGTGGAGGGAAACTTCCAATGGAGGGAAATTCCTAGCTCGTATGGAAGTTGTAACTACCTTTTAAATGATGATGTTTTTTAGTTAAGCAAATCTAGGAAGTGTGTTGTGTTGGGTCCTCATTGAGGCAAGTCCTATTTTGACTAAATCGACGCGATGCATAACTTTGCCCCTCCTGCTTCCATGTTTTCAAAAAAAAATTTACAGGCCCCATTTTGTTGAGCTTCCATTTGCCTAGTTATCCGTAGTTAATTAGGAGCCTCTATAAATAATGGTCAGATGCCCCTTTCATAAGGTTGGATGTTCTAAGATTGTACTTGCATTTTCTAGTTGTAGTAATACAGTCATATTGTTGAAATATTGTAATCATGTTTTCAAGAAATAATATGATATTCTAATTTGTTGCAACTAAGTTAGCTTAAGACTCACTCAAGGGGGCCCACTTGGTGAGAATTCCACTCATTTAGCTTTAAAAAGTTATTTTTGTTCAATAATTAGTTTCTGCCTGTGAGTTAGTTTGTTCCCTGCAGCCACTGGAACTCGCTTTAAGTGACTATTCCTATAGCCAAGTACAAAGTAACTTCCTATCTATTTGCTGAGATTTCTATTTTTGTCATTCATTCTAGTTCAATTGTTGATGCTCAGTGTAGTTGTTGATTCATGCTCAATGCTTATGTTAATTTCTTTCCAACATTTTATTTTCAGTACTGTTTCTTTTCTAGTTTAAGGATGACTACAGTTGAGTCCTAGTGCATAGACAGTGCTGACCCATTTCAAGTTTGCATCCGTAGGTTGAAAATGAAATGAACCTTCATGATGAGCAAGATAACTACTTAGTGCAAATGTATAATCTCTAAGTTACAACTTTAAGGGCTTAGTTATTGAACCATTAGAGGAGGCCAACATTTTTGGTGATGTTGTCAGGGATGGTGTCAAACTAGGAAGTTCTTTGGAGTCATTTATAGTTTCTTTCTTATTTTAGTATCTCTAGAGTTTGTTCTTAGCATACCCTTAATTTGAGGAAAAGTAATGATCTTCTATTCTTTTACCAATTATTTGTGTGAGTTGGCTAATAATAAGTTAATACCACATGCATAAAGGTAGGAGAAGAGATGCTCATGGGAGATTTCTTCCTAATGACCCTAATCCTGATAACCAGCTAGTTGAGTTTCAAAATTTTCCAAGAGACGAAGAAGAAGAGTAGGCACATCCTTTCGTTGATGCATTTCCTAATTTTCCCAGTTCTGAAACTTCCTTTGAGGACCAAGATGCCCAAAACCTGATTGAGAATCCATTTGCTTTCGCACTCCATCAAGCAGACATGGCTCATACAAATCCAAATAGACCTAACCAACCATATTTTCCATTTCATATCACTCATCAGAATGAAGTTGATAATCTCAAGAACATCCCTGCTTCAGTTCTTCCTAAGTTCTATGGGCTTGTCACAAAAGACCCTGACACTTTCTTGTTTGATTTTGATATCCTCTGTAGAATCTATGACTATACCACTGATGCTCATAGGCTTAAATTGTTTCCTACCACCTTGAAAGAAGCTGCATTAAGATGGTTTATGAGCTTAGGTAGGAATACTGTAAAGACTTGGGATGATATGAAAACAAAGTTTCTTGAGAAGTATAAAGAATACTGTAGGGGTAGTGATATGAGAGGAGATGATATCTTCAAGATGGAGCAGAAGGAAGATGAAATTTTGGAGGACTATATTTCAAGGTTCTTGTTTTTCCTACAAAAATCTCCACATCATGCACTCAATGAAGAATCTCAAAAGTCACTCTTCCTTAGAGGGATCAATAAGAGTTGCATTGATGCTCTGGACCTGATGGGAGGAGGAGATATCACCCAAGTTCCCTGGGATGATATCAAGAAGATATGTCAAAATTATTCTAGTGCAACTCTAAAGAAAGGAAGAGGTTACCAGTCCTCTATGGGTAAATCCTCCACCAATGGAGTTTCAAGGATGAAAATCACTCATTTGCTGGTAGATTTCAAGCAGGATATCATAAACAATATGGATACTTAGCTAGACACTCTTCAAGCAAAGAAGAAACAAGAGGAGGCAGAGGAAATGTTGGAAAAATATTGTCCTCATTGCAAACAAAAGAAGGATTGCAAATGCAAAATGGTAGCCAACATTGAAAACAAACAGATTCCACCAGAATTCATGCTAGTTTAGGTTGATGATGATTAGGTTTTCTACATTGCACAAAGAAGACCATGGGCTCCAAGACAAGGTATGCCACTAGATCCATTATCTTTTAGTAGACCGTATTTCAATTCCTATGCACCTCATAATCAATGGAAACCCCCATACCCATCCAACTATGGAGATAGATCACCTCTACCTTTTGAAACAACCTCTCCAAACACCTACCTAATTATCAAAAACTTCCACCCTGGGCAGTAGTAATTCCAGTGGAATCTGGGTGTACCAATTTCTAGAAACTAGCAAGGATACCCCAATGGAGGGGAGGGACAATAAATACCCTCCTCAAAACCAGTAATCCTGTTACATGCACTTCCATAGTCCTTCCAACAACCTACTATAATGCCTCCTCCCATTAGCTTCAAGTTCTAAAGTGGCACACCTAGACCTACCGGCCACAAAATTTCAACCCACAACTAACAAACCACAACAAATAACAACCTTTGCCTACTCCTCAGATCCTAACCACTTCCCCGCGATGTTGTGAGTGTGAGTGATATTCATCTATGTTCAGGAACCACTTTGCCAACTCCTTTCACTCCTATCATTACCGAGCTTCCTATGGAAGAAGAGGAGCACCAAAAAGTCCCTATTCAGTCAAATGTGCCTAAAAATCCTAAACCATTTCAGCAGTCTAATCAAGACCCACCATTTCCTCAAAGGTTAAAGTTGTTAAACAAAAGGAAGAGAAGTACAGCTCGAATTTGATATCTTCCTAGGATTTGAAGCTGAGGCTGGCCATGTGCTAAGATGCCTGTTCTAGGCCATGCAAAATATGTCCCTGGATATAGGAGCAATAAAGCAACTGGCAAAGGCCATTCCAAAATGCTAGGAAGGAAAGAGCACCTCAAATGCACTATCCATGGTGGGACAATGGTAGATATTATGCTTAAGTTGGCTTGTTCCTACACCGACTTTAGGGGTCCCAGTAGGAAGCCTAAATGGAACGCAAGGAAGCATCTTCACAGAGACTGGGGAGCAGCAATCAATGATTTAATTTCCAAGGACACCACAGAATAACCCAGGAATGCTGCAATATTATATCTTACTCCCATTAAGTCTCTAAAATCTGCCATTAGTCTGACCACAAAACCTGCATGGCGGTGAAGTAGAAGGATCCTTTAGGTTGTTACCTAGACTTTTGGTTGCACCCAAGGGATTTCCATGATCCTTTCCCTAAAGCTACATTTTAGGAGGGTATCCCATTATTCTAGGTAGGTTGTGGTTAGCTACAACAATGCTTACATTGATGTCTGGCTATGGGAGAAGCATTAAAAAGCTTGTTCTCTACCCTCCTACTCAACCATCCCATGATATGGATAACCCCATATGGCCACATGTTGGAGAAGAGCCTGAGGAAGTCAATTCAGTGGCACAACTCATGATGATAGGCATAAGTTCTTTCATGCAACTTCATGAAGAATATGAAATATTATCCCATATAATTTAGAACCATTGTGAAGTGCATGAAGAATCATCCAATTCTGCATGTCCATTGTGAATACTTCTGCCTGCTCTTCCTGCACCTGAACTTCCTACAACAATATACATGACTCATACATTGTTACCACATGAACTAAAAATGCCAAGCATCAATGAAACGACCATGATTGAGTTGACCACACAAGTACAAGTTTCAGAAGGGAAACATTTGAATATTAACAACAAGCAGAGTCAAGAGCAACAATTGTCCCTAACAAACCTCTTGAAGTTGCATCAACATGCATTTGCATGGGATTACCATAACATGAAAGGATTGGATCCAAAGCTCTATACTCATAGGATCTACATTAGAGATGGCTGCACACCAGTAAGCCAACCGTTGAGGAGAAACAACCTTGCATTGAGGGAAATTGTAAAAGGGGAACTACATAAGCTATTGGATGCATGATTTATCTACCCTATCTCAAATAGCCAATGGGTGTCTCCATTGGTAATTGTTCCTAAAAAGGGAGGTAAATGGAGAGTTTGTGTTGAATATGGAGAACTAAACCCTGCCACCAAAAAGGATAATTTTCCCCTTCAATTTATAGACCAAGTATTGGATTCACTTGCAAGTAAGCAATATTTTTCTTTCCTACATGGATTTAGTGGTTATAATTAGATATATATTGCACCTGAGGATGAAGAGAAGACAAATTTTACCTATCCTTGGGGGACTTATGCCTATTCAGTACTCCCATTTGGTTTATGTAATGTACTTGCAACGTTTCAAAGAGCAGTTATCAATATATTTTCAGATATTTCACATGATTGTATGGAGATCTACATGGACGATTTTACTACTTATGGTGCTAATTTTGTAGAAGCATTAGAGAACCTAAGAAAATTTTTGTAGAGATTTGAGGACCATAATCTATCCTTGAACAGTGAGAAATACTTCATGATGATGCAGGAAGGAGTAGTCCTTGGCCATTATATCTCTCATAAAGGGATTCAAGTGGACCCAGCCAAGATTGAGGTGATTACCAATCTTCCTATTCCTACCAAACAAAAAGATGTTAGAAGTTTCCTAGGACATGCAAGATACTATAGGAACTTCATAAAATATTTCAACAAGATGGAAACACCACTTTGCAATCTTCTCACTAAAGATGTTGAGTTCTAGTGGACAAAGGATTGTGACAAAGCATTCTCTGATTTAAAAGAAGCCTTAACCCATGCTCCTATGCTTAAAGGCCCTAATTGGGAACTCCCTTTCCATATTCACACAGATGCATCTAATTATGCTATAGGGGCTATCTTGGGAGAAAAAGAGGGAGCAGTTGAGAATGCAATCTACTTTGTCAACAAGAACCTACAAGGAGTTGAGTTTAACTACACAATGGCAGAGAAGAAGATGTTGGAAACCATCTATGCTCTTAACAATTTTAGGCACTATATAACAGGATATCAGATCTTTGTCCATACAGACCATGAAACCATAAGATACCTTATGAACAAGCCATTGATTTCAGGTAGGCTCGCAAGGTGGTTGTTGTTAATGCAGGAATTTGATATCACCATTATAGACAAACTGGTTAAGGAAAATATTGTGGTAGATCTTCTCTTCAGATTGACTACATCAGAGTACACTCAAGTCATTGATGAATCCTTCCTTGATGAACATTTTTTTTTCCATCGGTGTGTACACACCCTAGTATGCAGATATAGCTAATTATCTGGTTACAGGGAGAGTTCCCCCTCATTTCTCTCCAAAGGAGAGAAGGGTTCTTATTCCTTTCTCATGGATTGTAGGATGTTTATTCTACACTGGACTAGACCATGTGATGAGAAGATGTGTAAGACATGATGAAACCTATGATATACTACATGCATGTCACAATGAACCCTATGGAGGGTACTTTGTAGCTAAGAGAACAACCATGAAGATTCTTAATACAGGATATTACTGGCCCGCACTTCATAAGGATGCAGACAAGTATACTAGGAAGTGTGATAGATGTCAAAGGATGGTCTTAGCCAACTAAACTACGGAGATGCCTCTGTACCCTCTAGTGATCAAATTTTCATTTGATAAATGGGGACTTGATTTTGTAGGTCCAATTGATCCACCATCAAATGGAAAATCATACATCTTGGTTTGCACTGACCATGTGACCAAGTGGGTTGAGGTTAAAGCTATGAAATATGTCAGAGACAATAAAGTTGTAGAATTCCTCTATGAAGAAATCTTCACACACTATGGAGTTCCAAGGGAGATAGTTACAGATCAAGGGGCTCAGTTTACATTAGCTCTTGTCACAAAATTGGTTAATGAATATAATGTAAGGCATAGGAAATCCACCCCCTATCACCCTCAAGCCAATGGCCAGCCTGAGGTGACAGATAGGGAAATAGAGGCTATTTTGACCAAACTAATGGAAATTCACATGAAAGATTGGGAAAATAGGTTTCCAGAAGTTTCCTAGGCTCATATAACCACTTGGAAGACAACCACTAGTTTCACTCCTTTTGAATTATTGTATGGAAAATTAGCCATGATGCTTATAAATTTTGAGCATAAAACTCTTAGAACTGCAGTAGATCTTGGGATAGACATATCTGAGGCACAAAAGGACAAAATCATGCAACTGAATGCCTTGGATGAGATAAAAAAGTCAGCTCTTCATCATACTGAGATAGTGCAAAATCAGATAATTAGATGGCATGACAAATACATAAAGGAAAAGAAGTTCCAGCTAAATGACTGGGCCCTTCTTTATGACTCTAGGTATCAAGATAATGCTGGAAAATTGCAAACCAGGTGGTTGGAACTGCAGAAGTCTTCTCCAATGGTGTTTTTCAACTCACAACCATTGACCTTGTCAGATTCAAGCTCCTGGTCAACGATCCCCGTCTCAGGTTATATCATAAATTGGTTTCCAAACAAGAATTCATGCAACAATTTATTCAACACCAAACCTCCAAAGTTCTTGCAACTGAAGGAAGCGGACCTAGTGTCCCTCCTTCTAACTATTCAAAGTATGCATGCAATCACAATAAATATTTCCACTTTTTTGGGAATCAATTTCTCCATCAATAAATCCATTCACCCATCCATCTCCATCCTTTTTCTCTCTTCCATAACTCCACCATCACTTCACTTCACCATCACTTCATTCCATCACCATTTCATTTAATTGCTCAACTATAATTTTAAAGTAACTTCTATTTCCTTCCACATTCTTTGCAAATGACACTCCAAATTTTTAGGTACGTGCGTACAACTTGTTATATCTTAATTATCTTAAATGCATTCATTTAATTGTTGTATATTAGTGTCAATATTTCACATAGCACATATTTGTACTCTGCCTTGTCACACCATAATTACATCCAGCCTATGTGGAAACATGCTCTAATTTAGGTTGGGGGGAGTGTGAACCCATCATGTCCATGTGTTGTACATGTCATCCATGCACCAACATGGCATAAAATTTGAAACGAGCTAATTTGAATGATATAGTTGAAATGGCGACTTGCATGTATGATATGACACTGAACCGCTGCCATTTTCCTTGATGATACCCCTCATTTATATTTCTTTACTACCTTAGTAGTAGTCACAAAATCACCAAAAAGGTAAATTGAAGAGTCACATGACATTGGCGTTAGCACTCAAGAAGAGTTGCAGGAAGCAGAAGAAATTGGGTTTTCAGATAAGGATTGTAGGAAAGGAAATTTTACAGAGGTGCTTGCCTGATTGTGGGTAGAAACAATGGGAGGTCAACTTATCAGAAATGAACTTACAATTCATGAGGTGATACTGTAGGATGCACTCTCTCTGGCCGAATTAAAAAATCATGGATGGTTGGACTACTTTCTGAAACTAGACAGTTTCAATGAGGACATTGCTCTAAAATTTGCACAAACACTTTTTGACAGTAAGGCAACGGTAAAAGGGATAGAATTTATAGCCACTGAGGAGAGAATTGTTGAGGTAACGGGTTTGTCTACCGAAGGAGAGCCTTACCCTGCTTCCAAGGATGTGAGGTTAGCTAGGGTAGAATTCACCAAATCTAGTGATCCTCCACTTGTTGCAGATAAGCAAGGAACAAGTAGAACTTCTCTGCCAAAAAAGTGGAAACAAGTTGTCTACATTATCAAATATATTACCTATGAGGGTCACCATTCATGCGTCCATTCTATGCATTTTAAGCTCCTGAACCATATGAGACATGGAAGAAGGATTAATGTACCCAATGTGTTGTACAACCTTCTTACAATCATGGTAGTTAAAACACAAAAAAGTAGGGACAGTTCTATCTCCCATCACTGTTTGATAAAAATTTTAGTAGAAAAATATTTACAAGAAGCTTCTACTATGTCATGGGAAGAATTTTTAAGCATTGATTAGTTCAAAGTGGAAAATGTGGGTCGTAGAGGTCAGCCCCAAGCTCGTAGGATTAGTAGAGGTGAAAGGGTTTCTAAAACCATTCCTAGAGCTTCAACCTCTAGCACAAACCCTAGCACAAACCCTCCTACAGCTGAATTAGCAATTTAGAAATTGGATCCTCTAAATCAAAGTATTCAGATGAAGAAAATTTATCCTCAGAACCTAATGTCAATGTTCTCCCTAAAACTCCAATTCGTACGAGGGTTTCCATTAGAAAAGAGAAAGAACAAATGAGAGAGGTAGAAATTAGAAAAGGGGAGGCCAAGAAGCAGACATCATAAAAATGAAACCCAGCCCTAGGAAATGGAAGGTTGATGACACTAGTCATCTTGCAGTCGTTGAGAAATATAAAAGCCCTCCAAAGAAATCAAAACCAGTTGTACCATCTACTGAAATGCCTCCAAAAAGAAGCCCTAGACTCAGAAGAACACCTAGGAAGGAGACAAAAGCTCCTAAGGGGTAGGTAAATGTTGAAGTGGAAGACATTTTTGAGGAACATGCAAACATAGGATTAGCAAAGCTTGCTACTATTGTAGAGCAGGTTGAAAATCAAGAACCACTACAACCAGAGCAAGATGAACAACAAGAACCTCTACAACTAGAGCAATTTGAGCAACATGAGCCGATGTAAGGAAAGATCTTGGTAGGGAAACATAAACCTCCCACTTTTTCATGGAATCTTGTAGCCCTAAACTTATGGAATGAAATGCAAAAGAAAGAGGAGTGGAAAAAGGAAAGACTCAAGCTCCAAGAAGAAACCAGAAAGAAAAATGCAGAAATTGAGGGAAAGAATGCAAAGATTGTTGCATTGAAGGATAAGGTAGATAATGTGGTGGCTCTAGTACCACAAATGTTGGCATGCAAGACTCCTCCAAGAGTATATGCACTGCATTTGAAGGAGCATCATCTTTCTTTCAAACTACCAAGGATTATTTATGGTTTAAACCCTTCTATTGAAACCCCACATGAGTTCTTCCAATTCTACCAATCCTCTCCTCTTGAAGTTAAAAATCTGTTGTGTGAATTGTACTTGCATAATTATGTTGTGCCTAATAATCATGACTGGAACCCATTGTTATATATTGGAGATATTCACTTGAGGGTGTGTCATGTGGATCCCAAAATAAAAATCCATTTGGACCATGGTTTAAAAATATATGGGAAGAAACCATAACTTCCCCTTATTGTCTCTTAGAGCTGAATCGGTAGCCCTTCCAGGACATTTACTATGCGCTTTGCATCATTTATTTCCTTATCTAATACGACACCAAAATAGGATAAGCATATTAGGATGCAAAACATACTAGGAATATGAGCAAGCAAACATGGAAAATAGTATTGGGGTACCTATCATAGAGATGGAATAGTTTTCTAGATTAGTTAAAATAGGTTGAACCCCATTCTTTGCAAAATTATGTTGTAGCATGTAAACGAAGTACTAGGTACATACAAATTGGAAGGATGAAGCAGCACTATTGGCTTCCATTGAAATTCCAGCCACCTACTCTGTTGTGGCCAATATCATATTACATATACTATCAATATGACAAAGTTACAAAAAGTCCAAGGTGGAGCAAATTGGAAAATAAGCAGGGGTTCTACTAGGATCCAAATTTAGATACTACAAATACTGATCTAGGATGGTTAACAATTGGTGACTTCAGAGCTTTGACAAGGCAAAGGAATAGAGCTCCCTCTGCTGGAGGACCAACATATCATTAGGTTGGGGGCAGATGATGAGTCCAAATAATGGCTCAATTTTGATAGGGTTTATCATATATTTGTTGTTGTTACTATAGACTTTAGCACCTAGTCATTGACACTCTCCATGTTATCTCCCTAAATTTATGAACCTTGTGCATGAACTTATCCTTGTGACTTTTGATAATATTAACCTGTTATGTGAATTGTCTATATTAATTTTACATATGGTTGAATGGATGTTACTTTAAGGTAATTATGGATATGCAATTTTTTGTGCGTGTTAATGTCATTATGCAAGTTCACATTAAGGTGCAGATATAAATGAAGCCTACAAAGTGGAAGGAAGTCAAAAAGATGGTCATTAAAGAGGTGTGGAGAAGCACTCCTCCAATGGAGGGGAAATTCTATTAGTTCCTATAGGTTGTAACTACTGCTGCAGTAATCCTTGTTTGTTGGTTAATGGGAAGTGTGCTTTGCTCTTTTACGGATCCTGGGTGGAGAATAAAGTGCTGACCAAATAAAACATTAAATTCCTCCCTCTCCTTTCCGTAACCAATAAATGGCATCCCTCCTATTTTTTGGGATGCATACCTAGTTGGTTAGGGTTGAGTGGGAGCTTTTCCTCACCAAATGACCAGAATGCCCTACTACAAGGTTGGATGTTAGGATTGTACTTTTATTTTTAGGTTTAAAATTAATACAATCCATATTGTGATATGTTGTGAAATCATGTTTCAAGGAATAAAAATGATATTTGGTTGTTGCATCTGAGTTAACTGGGAAGGGCTCACTCCAAGGGGCCCTTTGGTGAATTCCCTTGATTAGTTAAGTTATTTTTCTTCGGTGAGTGGTTTGGTTTGATGTGGATTTGTCTATTCTTGCGACCATTGGAACCGACTGTAACTATTCAGCCAAGGCAGACCTGAGTAACTATTGTTTGTTTGTAGGAGAAACTTTCTATTTATGTCATCCATTCAATTGATTTATTGAATTCATACTTTCGATTCTTATATTAATTTATTTCCGGCATTTTATCGCATTTCTTTAAAGGAGATGACTACAGTTGAGTCCTAGTCCACAGACAGTGTTGACCCATTTTAAGTTTATGTACCTAGGTTGAAAATGAAATGAACCTTCATGATGAGCAAGATAACTACTTAGTGCAGATGTCTAATCTCTAAGTTACAACTTTAAGGGCTTAGTTATTGAACCATTAGAGGAGGCCAATAGCACCATCAAAGTTCAATTTCAATCTATCTCAAGGGGGAGTACACCATATAGAAATATTCCTCTTCACCAATGAGCCTTTCGAAATATTGAGTAGACGGGGAAATTTAAGGCCATTCCAATGCTTCATAATTGCATCATCCCAATTAGTGAAGGATTCCATTCATGGAAGCTTTACATGAGAATTCATTAGATCACAATTATCTTTGTCAAATTTTTGAAGGACTTATTCCATAGTGCACTCTAAGTTGTTAAAAAACATATGGTTCCTTTCTTTCCGTAGTTTCCAAATTAGCATCATTAGGTTGGAAACCCATATACCAACCCAAAACACATCTTTGTATGATCTCAATCAACTATGGAAAACTTCAAGGATGCTAGAGTATCTAGGACTATACCAATACCAATTGATCTTTTCACATAGTCAATCCCAACACTAAGATGTGTACAAACAATTTAATAAAAGGTGGTATATTGTATCTTCATTAATTTTGCACAAAGGGCACTAGATTGGACCCACAATACCAATAGTATGTATTCAATCTTTGGTTGATATATTCTAATGAAGTGAAATCCAAGTGAATGCCCCAAATTTGGGAAGGAATAGATTACTCCAACATAATTCTTTGGGCCATATAGTAGGGGTCATATGAAGAGAGTGAATTTGATATCCAAGTTTGATAAAGTGTTTTCTATATTTAGGAGCACATATAATTATATCCTTCTTAGAGTTCAACATTATCTTTTGGAAATTTAGTTCTTCTTTGATCGCCCTTTTAGCCATATCACTTAACAATGAGTCACCAAAATCTATCCATTACTAGCTATGACTTGATTCCAAATTGATTTTTTAACATAATATATCACTTTGGTTCCCCAAATATTTACCATGATATGATTTCAGTCTCTTAAATCTTCTATATATATGAGTGGGCAATGACCATTCCACAAATCAAATAAAAAATCTACCTCTTCGTCATTGTTCACCACCCAATTCAAGTGATTTGTAATAATCAATTGGATTTCCCACATAAATTTCCAAATATGAGAATCCTTGGGAGAGTTTGCAATAATCCAAATTCTACTTAGATCATGGTCATCCAAATATTTATTTTGGAGGATTTTACACCAAATTTTCTCAAGAGAAGAGTACATTTTCTAGATTAATTTGGCTCTTAAAACTTGGTTCAAAAACTTTATATTTTTAATTCTAGTGCCACCTTCCTTAAAAAAATCCTTAGTCATTTCCCAATGAATTAGTGAAATATAGTTTGCCTCATTCGAGCCTTCTCATAGGAAATTATTCATGATTTCATTCATACTAGTTATGGCTTTCTTGGTCAATTACATACATAACGTTGTATAAATTGGTATGGCCACCAACACTACCTACCTGGAAAGAGTAAGCCAACATCCCTTCCATGTTGAGGCCTTGATTTTACATGTTTTTACATTATTATTCTATAGGATTGATCTATCGACACCTTTAAATACTAGGGCATCAAGATACTTTTATGGGATTGAATCAACATAGAATCTTAGTAACTCAAAAAATTTCTTTTATCAAGGATTCTTTGTGTAGAAGTAAATTTTTTATGTCATTGTTAACCAATTGTCTCGATGCTACAACATATTCATCTAATTTTTATTTTATTTCCTTCACTTCCCGCAAGTTTGTCTCTCCATAAAAAACTATGCCATTTTAAAATTGTTGGTGTATCATGGAATCCATGTTACAAGCCACTTGGATGCCTTTCCATTGATGGGAAGACATCATACGCCCCATAGACCAACCTAGATATTTTCCATAATTAAAAATAAGAAAGGAGGAAGGGGATCGCCCTAATGTAGCCCATTATAATTTTCAAATAATCCACTTGACAACACATTAACAAGGACTAGAAAGTGTACTGTTGAGATACAATAAAAAAAATTCACTACACCCAGGAATTGCAAAACCGAAACCACTTCATTACTTGCATCACAAATGACTAGCAAACCCAATCACATGCCTCACTAATATCAAGCTTGATCATCACACATTTTTTCCTTTAGCTTTGATTGAGTAAATAATTTTAGTGACAACAATTATGTTGTCATAAATATCTCTCTGTTGAGTAAATCCACTCTACTCCATTGATATAACACACTTTAGAATCAATTTCAACCTATTTTTCATTGATTTTGAGATGATTTTGTATAATGTGTTGCATAGAGAGACCAATCTATAATCTACAAATATTGTGTAGTTTTCCTTTTTTAGAATGAAATAAATTAATGTGTTCATATCTCTCATGAATATCTTCTTCATCCTAAAATCCTCAACGATTTCCGAAACTTCATGACCAATGAAATTCCAACACTTGTGATACAATAGTGTCGGGAATCCATACGGGCCTAGAGATTTGTTTAAGTGAAGTTGAAAAGTTGTAATCTTAATTTAGTCTTTTAAAAAAGGGGTCATTAACATCACATTATCAAAATATGTTACAATAGAGGGAATATTATTCAACAAACCATCCAAATTAATGCTTTCAACCACACCATCAAGTACAAGGAAGTTTTGGAAAAAAATTATAGCTTCCACTTAAATTTCCTAACAAGTGTTTCAGCTTACACCTGTATATAATACCTTCTTTCTTTCTGTGTAATCAAATTCTGAAATGATCCCAGAAATACTCTTTCCTAACTATGAAGTCATCTATTCTAATTTGACTTTTTTCCTCAAGATACTTTTATGACTTGAGTTTTATCATTTCACCCTTTAAGAAATTGTAAAGTGTTCATACATTCAAAGCTTTTATTCCCATTATTTACTGGCATAGATTTCCACCATTCCTTAATATGGTCTAACAAATCATCCTATAGAACCAATTTTTTTTTAAATTTGAAGTAGATTTTTATAATAACATGTCTTCTTTAATATCTAGCTCAATTGAGAAGCGGTCAAAGCCAAAAAGGGCAATATCTTTGATTCTAGTAGGATAGGGGTATTTAACCGGGGTGAAGTAAATAGGAATCTATTGAACCTCTCAAAATGTTGGAAAAGTCCTCATGTTGATTGATCCATGTAAAGATTCCATTTTTTAAGGACCACATCCCCTAGTCCAACTGATTCCACAAAAATTCAAAAGTCTTTCAATGTGGGAGATTCGATATAAATCCCACCACTCTTTTCATTCATACTAAGAATAACATTAAAATCATCACCTAGGATTGCTTTATCTTCTTTATGATTCAATATTTGATTGGATAAAGCCTCCCAAAGTTTTATTTTTTTATATATTTTAATTGGACCATCAAAATTGAATAAAATAAAAACTAAGTTAGAATAAAGGATCCTTACCTCACATAGCATCCAATTTTTTTTTTCACAAACGAAGTTGATAGTAACCTTGTTTTTATTCCATAAAATATTGAGCCCACCCACCAAGCACAATGATTTGGAAAAATATACATACCAACCATTACAATGATTGATGAAGAGTTTAGCTTCAATAAATTCAGTTTTGTTTCTTTCAAGATAACGATATCAACCAACATATTTTCAATTTGGAGCTTGGTCATGTGCTACTTATTAGGGGTGTTTAAGCCCCTAAAATTCCATGTGACTATCTTCATTGTTCTCTAAGGGAGAGGTTTCCTCCATTTTTATCTCAACATATATTCTTTGATGTTGGAAAGACCCTTCTTATGAGTGAATTCCTCCCTTTTTTGGTTATTCATATTTTTACCATTTCTCTTCTCAACGCCAAGGAAAAAATTTAGGGCCTTTAAGGTAGATTAGCTTACACACCTTGGATCCATAATTTAAATTTGATCAAATTTTAATATGTCCTCCTTTGACCAATTATATTCTTCCACCTCACCCTTTACCTCAATATTATGAATAGGTTCATTTGACTCTGAAAATGGGATGAGAGCCATTTTTAAGCTATCATTCTAAATTGGGCAATGATTTAAATCAATTGAATTATTATGATTCGCCAAAGTTGAAGGTTCTGCTCAATCGAGGCTAGGGTTTAAAAAATTTAGTTTATTTTTATTCACCTCTTGTTGACCATACTTATATTTCTCTAGTTACCTCACTTCAACTTTATATGACACTTTTTTTGGATACTTCACTTCCCAATGGGAGCAACTTCCATAGGCAAGACAAAAAAATTATACTTCAATATCAATTGGCTGCCTCGATTCACCAACCAATGTATTGATGTAGATCTTTATGGGAATTGGCTTAATGAAAACCACCCAAATTTTAGCATATAGAAAGGAGTTGCTTCATAAAGTTTCCTCATTTGTCTCTAGAGTGACATTGAAACTATTACTAATCTTCTTAAGCTTTGCTTCTCTCTAGTATTTAAACAATAAATTATATAATCCATCCCATTTTGGTTCTATTAGGTGACAAAAATCAAGCAGGTTGAGGTTTAGAGTCCACATCTGGATATACAACATCGAATTAGACATTTCTCATGGTCCATGTTGAAGAACCACATTCTAATCCCTTTCACTTTGAAATTTTACACTAAAGAAACCCTTGGAGAGGAAGTAGGGAGGAGAATAGGCAAGCCAAGAGTGTGATATCCAACCTTAATCTGAATCCTTTAGAACCTTCCACTGAAATGTGCAATCACTAATCACTCCAAAATATCATAAACAAACATTTCTTTGGATAAATCCACTAAGATTATCAAGAAGTCCTTGTCAAGAAGATCACTTTTTCTCTATGGATAAGAGGGGAAAAAAAATTTCAATTGTGAGTCATAGTTTCTTAATACATATATTAAAAGGAGTGGCAGCATGTATGTGCATATATATGTGTATGTGTATATGTATATGTGTATGTATATGTTTATGTATAAGTAAATTAAAAAATGTTTAAACAAAAACTTACATGCCAAAAATTACAATCCATCATGTAAAAGAACTAACCTAATAATTTCATATACATACACACATACTGGTGCAAGGGCACCCACATGTCTATTATGCCTCCAAGGGTCAAAACTTGGAATTTTGTTTTGGTTTGTGTTGTTTTCATGTAATAAGGTCTTTT
>VDFB02145955.1:20717-33439 GCA_007258455.2 Sequoia sempervirens | reverse complement strand
TTGACCAAGAACTGTGAGAAAGAAATAAGATAAATCACATGCAACTTGTTGCAATTTCTTTCCTTAGGAAAAAGGGTAAAGTTTTCTTTTTAGGGAGAATCTCCTTTAGAGTTTGAACGCATTGATAATTTTCAAGATAGACTTAGCCAAATATGCCATCTAGGTTTGAAGCTTTTAGGTAAAATGTTTGCTTCTTAAAATTTTGTTCAAAATTCAAGATGCAGGCTCTCCTCCCTTAGGGAAGAGAAGGCCTATCAAACCTAACACTCTTATGCAACACTTCTTAAGTTCTTGTTGATGCAGTATTAGATGCGAAGTTTCAAAATAGGCATGGTTATATAAATTCTCATCTCCTGACTATCATTGCATCAAATTAAGAATTTTCAATCCTTTATGGTCTAGACAAGAGAAGTATGGAGTAGTGTTCCAATGCTAAAGTCTTATTGTGAATCTCTTTGCTATGAGTAGTTCAAAAATGAGGAATCTGTCTTCTACACCAAATGAAAAATATTCACAATATGTGCTAGGAAGGAATATAAGTCCATAAGATCGAGTATGTAAGAACTGAGAATTGCAAAATTGGCTTACATTTGACTTCCAAACACATAAATTTTCACACTTTTCAATGTTCACACGTAAGTAAAAAAGTATATGTGCATAAGTTGTAAAGTATACACTTGAATACACGTAACTCATATCTATTGAACCATGAATTTATAATTTGAAAATATGGATACCATCGATAAAAAAGATTTGTATTAAGAAAATAGCCATGTACACATACATCAATATATGTCGATATAAGTATAAATATAGTTACAAAATAGTCGTATAGGCTTACGAGAATGCCATATAGGCATACAATGTCAAATATATCCAACACAAAATATGTACAAAATTTCCATGTAGGCATACAACAAAGGGCTTTGTGCATTCAAAATTCATTTCTCTCCATGCTCTGGTTCAAATACAATTTTCTTTCCCTTTGCTGGGCGATCCAATGGCAATAATTCTATCACCCATTTCTACTATGCTCGAGGAGTGCTCCTACTGCTCCTCCTAGGGTTTAGCTCCTGGTGAAGTTTCAATTGTTACAATAAGAAGTAAAGACATTAATATATAGAAATTACATTATAAAAATTAATATATTTAACAAAATAATCACTTACGGCCATCTCACGATCACTCTCCTCAATGGAAATATTTGCACGCCGATGCTTAGGCGTGCTCAAGCCCTGTATAAACTATCCAAATAGGAATTAAACTACGAATCAATAATGGTTTGATTTTTCACTAGAACTAGTTCATCTATAACAATGAATGTAAATTGAAATTTAGTAATTTGCCTCATACCTCTCGAGGCAAAGCCGAGAGTTGTATATACTTGGAAACATAATATCCATTTCCTTGTAATGTTTGGCGATGTTTTACGTATACCAACATTGAAAATAAAACAACAAATTATTCAATCACAAAAAGTTACAATGAGTGATCCATGTGATGACTTATAGCGTATGAGATATATTGAATTTTTTTTTTTCCATTTAAAGTATTAAACAAATATATTTATGATTATTGCTTATCAAATTTAGTGATTCTTTGAGTTTGAGATGTGTAATGCAGCGTAAACCAACAATATGAATATAAACTACACAAATCTAATAAACTTAGAATTCATTACTTAAGTTCTCTTTAAATTCTATATTACCTCCATGAACTTTTGATCAAATCTACTGGCACTCGGAGGTGTTTCCTTGAAACCTCCAGCAGTACCCTGTTCAACATCCAAAATCACATATTAAAATACCATTCGTAAAACAATGCTAATTTTTTAGATTGTAGGAATCTTTCCGGTGTACGACCCCATATAAGAAATTTACGTAGTCGCGTCACGAGGTAAAATTTTTAACCTTATTGCACAGATGGCGTTGGTGCAACAAGCCCTCGATTCATGGGGGTGGAGTTGAACCTCATGACCAACCTCTGCAGCCAGGAAATGTTAGCCAATCGAGGCTAGGGCCTAACCACGGCAGAAACAATGCTGTTAACCTATATAGCCAGAATTTATAATTATTTACCTAACTTTACATACCTTGTTAGGTGTACTAAAAAAATAAGTAGGTGGATGACTGGTGTATCCAGTCTCTACACTGTGACCCTGCAATTTTATTAAAATAGTAAAACTAAATTAGTTAGTCTTGCATTTCATGATCAAAATTTAATAAATTAAATTCAATGAACATGCTGAATTTTACCTAAGTGTCAATGCCATATGCATCATGTAAAATGTCAGCCATCCTCTCCATCCCCGTAGATGCATACAGATCAGGGTGCGTAGTAGCATATGGATCCTGTGTAGCACCCTCCTGAGTGCCGGTAGGGTCGTACGAACAACTCACCCCGCAAGATTAACACACATGGGTTCGTAGTCCACCACCTGAAGATTCCCTTGGATGGCACTATACAATAGGGCTAGTGTGATGGATGACACTCTGGGTCAAAGTTGTGATCGCCTACAATGTCTCTATGTCGGCACTCTCCTTCGCAATGGTAGGCATCACAATCTGCTCACGAGGCAACCTAGCGAGATGTCATCTTCCTTGCCATGTAGGATCTAGCTGTGCACCGGGCCTATCCTGAGCTGACCCCCCACCTCTCCCCTAGAACTCCCTCATATCAAAATAATTTGCGATTTGGTTCAATACAAACTCACCGTATAGATTCCTAAGAAAATATTGGGGGACTTCACAATTATTGCACAATGGGTAATCAAAGACCATATACCATCTTTCATAAAAATGGTTCTTAATCTCTTGATGGTGGCACCAATGAATAGGAAACCTCTTTGCATTGAGGGTAAGATTTTGATTTGTTTTAGGGTCAGTGAATAGAGAGCACAAATCACCTTTAGTAATTTTTAAATCTTTTACTTGTTTATATGATAATTTGTCTGCATAATATGCCCTAGCTGTTTGCCTCCTATCTTGCCATCCAGATGTTTGTTGGGTGATTGCATCTACATTTTTTAACATGTCTCTCAATGAATTTGCTAGAACCATTCTTTCTGTGGTTGAAGCATTTGGAACACTCAACCTACTGATAAGATCCTCAAGTTTTTTTCTATTATTCTCAATTTCACTCCTCAAATTTTCTTGAGAGCCAGGAGAGAATTGAGAGAATGGTGGGGGAGGTTGATTTTGTTGTTGAGGATTTACCTCCTCTTCTTGTTGAGGATTTGCAAGATTTCCTACAAATTAAAAAAAAAAAATCAAATCTAACCTAAAACAAACAAAATCAATTTCAAACTAACAAATTCAAAACAAATAGCAAACAATACTTACCTCCCGCATCTCTTCATCATCGTGGTGCCATATTTGCAAACAAAGATCAGCATTCTTGATAAGGAATTTTGCAGAAATCAACCCTAAAACCTTGAGGAAAGGCACAAAGTGAGTTACACTTTATTACGTCGAGTTGAAATGGCCAAGAGAAAAGTAAATTTTACATTTGAGGCTTTTTATCTTTAAAATCGCGCAAAAGCACTCATGTTATAGCAGCAGGCATGCTATCTTTCAAAATTTTCCCATTTTGGCGCTGCAAAAGTGCAACCAACTTCATTCCACTGCCCTTCCCTCTTTATACGCTTCCTTATATTCCACCTCTATTTCTTCTCTATGTGGGTGCATTTTTTTTTCCTTTGCTTGGTCTTTTCTTATGAACTTTCCTTTTGGGGATGGCCATAGGGAGTGTTAGAGACCACAATGTCTCTGTGTGACCCACAAGGGTCCTTTCAGCATATTTTTCGCTTTTGTTTTGTGTGTTCTCCTTTTGGGATGAGGCAGCCAAGAGACACGTTGAGATACCCTATGTCTCTTCCATATTGACTCAATTGGTTCCTTTTCGCGCTTTTTAATGGCAGCGTGACCTTTTAGGGATTATGCAAGGCATTGAGATCACATATTAATCTCCTTCATATTGGAAGCCAATGCTGCCACTAGCACTGTTTTCTTTTCTCTTGTATTTTTCCTTTTTTAGGGGACCATACCGGCATTTGAGGATACAATAATACTCTTCATATTGACTCCGAATGGACTTTTATTTTTTCATTTTTTCCGTGTTAGCTGGTTTCTACTGCCTTTGGGGAATGTGATAGTTCACAAGACTCTTTTCACTTAAAAATATTCACGGCAATATGAACATCATTTAAAATCCACTTAAGGTCCTTATATATATGTGTTTGGTGTATTCTTTTCTGGGGACAATTCCCTTTTCTTTTTATTTCCTTTTCATTTACATGAAGCAACCTTACTTTGAAACATATGAATTGGAATAGGGGCTTTCCAAGTTGGATCTCATGTATTGCTTTCTTTTTTCATTTTTCTTTCCTTCTCTACTTTAAAGCAATTTCTCCTAGATTAATGTGTAGCAATTCCTTTAAAGTGGGGGGAATACATTGGCATCATTTCATTTGAACTCTTGGTTCCTAGTGTAGCCTTGTCACTTCATACGATGCATTTTTCACTTTGTGGATGACATTGGGTATGATGTCCTAAATAAGTGTGATCTATCTTATCATATTACATTCCTCTTGGTGGTCTAATGCGACGCATTGCATCCCCTATGTTGTGAATATAATATTATTTGATTAGTCCTCTCTTGGAGATACTATACATGTTGTTCCCTAAGTGATAGACCTTTCATGAACTTAACAAGACTCCTTTGAACATCCTTTTACATTTTACTTTTACATTTTTGAATTCTACATTTTTGCCACCTTGCATAACACAAATTGCATTCCTGTGGTACCTTTTCATTTTTTGATGAGTTCTAAGCATACAAATCTTTGCTTGTCTCATGAAGCATGAACCAACATTTTCCTTTATGGTGCCTTATTAAAGTTATCAGGAGGTATAACTTTGCTATGGTTGAGCGGGAAGCCCATTCTAAGGCATGACTTTCCCCATAGCCAAATTTGTGTTTGTGGATGCATGCCAACTAGTGTATGTACTTCACCTTCTTGGGTCTTCTCACCCAGTGGACCACCATGAGTTTTGTCACCCTAGAGTGAGTATGCATTCTTTTTTTTTCAAACAATCAACCTAGATCTTATCCACAACAGTTGGATGAATGATCAAAGCTTTAATTTATTTCTCATCTTCATGTGTGTTCCTTTGTTCTTATGTTTAGTTTTCCATGAGATCTTCATCCTGGGGGTTGATCATCCCTCTTGATCATTTTCATTCCATCTTGCTAACGTAAGGTCATTGAAACCTCTTTCTCGATATTCATGAATACTTTAGTGTGAGTTTGAAGCAAGTTCATACTCTCACTAAAGTGGGGGCTAAATGTGCCATATAAAAATGGCCCCTTGTCATTTTCATGGTATTTTAGGCCCTTCCTCTTAATGTTTGATCTATTTTTCCTTGATTCATTGATGTAATGTGGCTTGAAACTTCACATTAGGTCCTTGGAATGCTGATAATGACGTCTTGTGAAGGTGATGTGAAGTGTTGTAAAACATTTCTACATTTTTATAGACTCTATTCATTACAATTCACCTAAAATTCATCATTTTATTCATCATCAAGTCCTATTTTGAAGTGTTGTAAAGTCTTGTAATAAGATTTCACACTTTTCTAGGCATAATCTCACTATTTAGACCTTTCTTATACTTTATTTTACCCCTGTATTCCCTTATAAGGATTAATTAAGTGCATTTTTGAATTCAAACTCGACAAACAACATTAAATATAACTTAACTCCCAACACCCACTTTCAAGTCCAAGGTGGTTCTCATTTGCCATGGGTGGCGAATAGGCCCCTCTTGGCTCAAAATTCAAAATATTTTAAATTTTATTTTGGGTTTTTATTCAAAATCACTTGATGTCGGCATATGATTAGGTATTAATGGGTTACTAAGGTGCAAGATTATATAAATAAGTGATTTTCATCTCATTTTACATCTCCTCATTCATTCAAGTAATCTCATACAATCATACATCACATTCAAGCATTCAAGCACTTTACAACTTCAAATCAAGCATCAATCAAGCATTCAAAGGAAACCATTTACATATCTTCAGATTTTCATCAAAAAGGGTTTGGTAAGTTGATAGAATTTTCATGTTATTAGTTTATCTTTCTCTTTCGTTTCATTATTTTATTAAGGTTTTGATTACCAAAGTGCGGTTTGACCAAGGAAAACCCCTATTTTCTAACCCTCAACCATTTTTCCCCTTTGTGCATGTGTTTTTCATGTAGATTTATCAAGCACTTAGGTGTTGAAAAGTGGAGAATAATTCAACTAGGTGGTTCGAGTCAAATCAACCATATTTCAAGCTTGGAGAAGACTTTTTGTCTGTTTCCTATAGAATTGACTTCAACAACCTGACAAGCAGTCATTTCCAGATCCGGTGTTGCAGAGTTGTCTCCTGATTTCTTAGAATTTTTGGAGAGGAC
Organism: Sequoia sempervirens; assembly: GCA_007258455.2. Taxonomy (NCBI): domain Eukaryota; kingdom Viridiplantae; phylum Streptophyta; class Pinopsida; order Cupressales; family Cupressaceae; genus Sequoia; species Sequoia sempervirens. Next base: position 26,980 of record VDFB02145955.1, on the reverse strand, counting down.
TGATTTTTCATCAATGGTGAATGAGTCCCACCTTAAGACTGAAAATCTAAGTTTTGTTAGATTCCATATCCTGACACTTAGAAACATGTTACTGATAGTTTTCATCAGAAGTAGGACTGATTCGCCATCACTGGCGAATGAGTCCAACTATTGATTTTTATTAATTTCAGACAACATTCAAAACATTCCAGATTCCTCAAATCTTTCTAGGTGCACACTAATTCAACCTCTCTTTTTGTTTTGCATTTATTCATCTTTTAGTTCATTGTTTTCATATCATAGTGTGTTTTCAAACATTGCATCAATCTTAGGTTTTACATTCATAATTGCTCAATTTCATAGTTTAGTTGCATTAATATCATTCCATTTAGTCCTAATTACATTACACATTTCATAATTTGAGTGAACTAGTTAGATTATTTGGCCATCGCCTTCTCCTTTTAGGTGAAAAACCCTAGAAGAGCTAGAAAGATCTAGAGAGCCAAAAAAAATCAACGGTTCAATGTCAAAATGAACAAATAATAAGAACTTGTTAGACTATCCATAATATATATGTTGAGGGGATTTGTGAGAACCATGAGAGTGACATCTAGAATGAGCATTATGGTTTTGACCATATCAACATCCACATAGAGATGAAGCAACTCTACTACCAAGAGAAGGTGGGACATTAACAAAACATAAAGCATTAGTCCAATGCACAATATGAGTAAAAATTATAAACTTCAATGTCACTTTATCAACTTGGACTTGAATTTATAAGATGATATTAGTACTAAGAGAATGGTGAACAATACATTCATAGTAAAAACATAAAGGTAATTTTGATTAGCTCAATTAGAAGAACATTTGATTAGTCATTAATATTTAAATATAACATGGACAAGTATGTAAAAGCAATAATGAGAAATCAAAAAACACATATGACACCAAATATACATAGAAAAACCCTTTTAGAAAGAACTCCACCACCCAAAAATATATCAAGATTGAAGTAATCAAGTAGAAAAAAGCACTTACAAATAGTCATGTATGTTTCTTCTATACCAAGTCCTAAATATATAGTTTCTTAACTAAGGTCAAGAAACTGACATATAGCAATACCATGGGCCCAATTATGGTCTCAAAATGCCATGGTAAAATATCATGACCCATTAGATAAAAATACTCTCCAAAATAAAAAAGTAATTCCTCTTACACATTGGTGTGTCATTTAATCTATCATAAGATGCCATTAAGCCCACATTCTCATTTCTTGACACTCCATGAGTGCATCAATTCACATTGTCATTTTCTACTTTGAGAAAGATGCTCCATAACTACCAATTTTTAATCTTTTTTTAGATTTAGTTTTGTTCATTACCATCACAACAATATCCCAAATAATCTAGAGAACAGTACTACAAATAGTATATTCTTCAACTTCTCATGGTACTAATTCACAAAATGGTGGATATCTAACATTAGACATTAGAATTTCTACTTAATATCAATATACCCTATATTCTTCCACTTGATATTATACATTACAATGCCATAAATAAGAAACATAACATCAATCAAATGCAATATACAAGGAACATATCTATGCTCACTAATTTCATAAATAAGTACATATGCAACATTAACCAATCGTTAATTTTATAAATCATGACCTTTCCTCTTTCCACTATCTCATGAACAATATAATACTAAATATCACATGATTTGTACAAAAATGGTACATAGATTTTTCTTCCAAATAAATAACATTCTGAATATCACATCTAATTTGAATAAAGCCAACTCTTGAACATGGTTTCTATAGCTAAATGATATCCTTCTAGGAATGTATAGTAGTCATATACCATACTTCAATAGTGTAAAAATCAATTATGGTCTTCTTCTAACTCATCCAATGGATAAGATCACCAAATAGAGAAAATACAAAGCCACTAGTGGACCCTTGCTTTTCTAAGTCACCTGTCTAATCTGCATCAATAAAGCATTGCATACCTAATCATTATAATAATTCTAACATAAGCAATAATCATATATTTTTAACAAATATCCAAGTACCTTCTTTATCATAAGTCGAATGCTTTTATAGAGTTTAAGAATAAACTAGCTCAAAACTTCCACTACTTGGGTTATACCTAGTCTAATAGAAACTATTGCATGCATTAGGCTACCAACAACAACAATATAAGGGGAATTATATATATCCTCAAAATTCTCATATAATTTAGAACACATACTCAATAAAATATTACTACTCATAGGTAAAAAATTACTCATCTATTTACAATTTTCACATAGTAAATTATTACAAAATAATTTTAATATACTTACTCTAACTAAACCAAATATTTTTGTGAGCTTAGTCCTTGTTAATTTCCATTCCCAAGATAAAAAAATTTACCCCTAAATATTTCATGTCAAATACACCAAAAGACGAGTTTTAAATTCCCTAGTTTCCTTGATGTTGTGAGTAAACATGTTATTAACATATAAGCTAATAATTATAATATAATCATCAATACTTTTAATATAAAAATAAAGATCCTTCCAATTTCTAACAAAAATCAATTTCAATGCAAAAGTATCCAACCTTTGATATTACATTTGAGACAATGATTTCAAAATACAGAACAACTATTTTAACTTGCAAACAAAATTTATTTCCCTTTTACCTCAAACATATCTTACCATCACAAGTAAACTTCCTCAAGATCCATATACAAAAAATAGTCTTAGCATATTTTTTCATACTTTAAAATAATAATCAACAAACTCCACATTAACTAGCACATTGGTGATAAAACTATTATCAAATGACTTTAATGACAAGATTATATCACATCTATTCTTAGAAAGCTACTAGATAGTCATAGTTGTTGCTTAAGTTGTCTTAATTGCTAACAATTAATCTAGTTGTGGTTGAATTCCTTTGTTGCTAAAGACTCATTAGTAGTTGGTAATGAAATGGCTCAACTAGATGCTAATAAAATTGCTCATGGACCTATGTTGATGAAATATATAAGCAGCCAATGACTCATGCATTTTTCTATTATATAGTTTAATTGCAAGATGATTGTGACTATGCTTGTTGGAAATATTTTCTCATTGATGTCAAAGGAGAGAAGGAACTCATATTGCTATTATTGATGTTATTTCTGGTCTAAGATTATTGTCATTGATGTCAAAGGTGTGGAGAGCTCTTTATCAATGAAGGAAATTGTTATAATATGCCTTGATATCTATATGATGGGAGAAGAAATAATTATAATGCATATTCATTACGATGATGGCCAACCTCCTCAAGTGGTGCTCACATTGGAGAAATAAACTAAATTGATTTATTATTAAATATGGCCAACCCTCTTCATGCAATCACCAGCTTTTGAAAAACAAAAACAAATTATATTATATTTATGAGGCAAACCTCATAAAGGCAACACTCAAAGTAAGTTATCTTTAAGAATTCCAACCTCTTTTAGGAATAGGTGCCTCCCTTGGTGAAGAGGAATATAAAAGGGTATATAAAGAAAAGGACATGGAAGGAAAATAGAGAAAAGTAACACAATGAAATATCATTCAATTTAGAGTAGATCTAGAGCATTCTAAGAGTAGAAAAATTATGAAGAATATTTCAAATTTTTTTTAAAGAAAGTTAGAGTGAAATTTTAAAGCATAAAAATAGAAAACTAAATTAGTTATATGTAGATATAAGAGAGGAGTAGATGCATATATAAAAGGAAGGTGTATGGAAATGATTGTATCAATTTTGTGAAGAGAATTACATCTATAAAAAGATCTTTAGGAAGGAAAATTTATTGATCATCATTCATTGAAGTTATATTCAAGAACACAAGACTTTGTTGAGCCAGAGGTGGGTGTCTCATATTGGAGAGGTTGGTGCCTCATATCAAATAGATTGGTGTCTCTTTGTTGAGTTGGTGTTCGGTGGTGGGGATTGGTGTCTCTAGTTGGTTGGTGCCTACAAAGACTAAGTGTTGGAGATCAGTGTCTCCAAATAGGTTGGTGCTTCCAAATTTTTTATGAGAATTATTTATATATAAACAATATTTTTTAATGGTTTTCTCTCATAAGAGTTTCCATGAAAATCTTGTGTTCTTCAAGTGTGTTCTTAATTTCTAGCTCTTTTATGCTTTTTGTTGCTATGGTTCATTAAATTTTGAAAAAGTAAAAGATTAGATTATACTGATTCACACCCTTTCCCCCAACCCACCCTCTCCCCCCTTCCCCCCTACTCTCTGAGTATAAGTGTGTGTTCATCAATGCTATCATGACACCTTGTCATAGTTTTGATTTTGTAATATTATAGCTCACATAACTATGTTATTCCTTTGTTACTAAAGTCAAATGATTATTATTTGTATGAGCTTAGTCTTAATCATTCTTGGCAACCATTCTAATTACTTATTTAATGATAATTTACTTTATTCAATATAAAAAAGGAAAATATTTTGACATCTTAATAAATAAGTGTTAAGCCTTCTCAAATATTTATGAGTTTAAGACAACCACAATAATATAAGAATACTAAATGTGCAATAGTGCTAATTTTAATAGCTTCAATGTTGCTATTAAAATAGTCTCTTTCATACATAATGTAGATTTTGAATATCAAAAAAGATAATTTATTAATGTAATACAAAATAATTTATTAATTAAAAAAATATACATTATATAATTATTTATTTAAAAAAATTATTTATAAAAGTTAAAAACTAAATAAATTTTCAATAAAATTGAACTAATATCATAATATGTTCAGATAGATTAATTATATATTATAAAAACAATTCACAGTATTTAAAAAATATTAGAAACTAGGAGGATCTAGGAAATAAGAAACAAGCACATGAACAAAGCATAAAATTTTATTAGTTGAACTAATGATAGTGAGAAAAATACCTTGCTTATATAGGAAAGGATGAGGCAATCCACCTATGAGGTGAATTGACAAGTGTCCCATAAGGTGGCACAAAGGAGTAGACAAGTGTCCTATAGGTGGAACACTTGGAGTGTGCAAACTAACAACCTCCATGACCAAGTCATCAACCTTGTGTGCCAAGTGTTAAATGACCTACCTCCATGACCAAGTCATCAAACTTGTGTGCCAAGTATGGAGTGACCTTTGAGGTGAGATGGAAATGCTTCCAACCTCAAAGAGGTAGCTCATAACATTTACCAAATAACTTGGTAACCTCTAGAGGTCTCAATGGTTGCACATTCAGTTAGACAAGAAGTTGTCTAACCTCATATTGACCTAAGTGAGCTTAAGTATAGTGTGAATAGGAATTTCACACTAATACCCCCCCTTAAGTGATACCTAGGGAGTGAGCTAAACACTAAAGATATGAGTCCCGACAACAAGGCCATTTTAGGTACTCATTTACAATGTAGTCTTTTACAAATGATGGAGAAAAATAGAAAATCCAATGGGAAAAAAAGTATCCTGCAAAAAAATACATTTTCATATTTTCCTCTTTTGGGATTTTGTATTTCCTTGTATTTCTTTATCCTCAACTGCATTTGACTCCTTTTGTTGATTCAACTCCATGCTTAGTTGTGATTTTCAACTTTTTTTAGAAAATTGAAAGAAATTTGGAGTGGATTTTTAATCACAACTCTTTGATATCCCCCCTTTTAATATTTTTTATTTCCCCTTTGTTTGGAACTTTATTTTGGTGCCTATATTTTCATACAAGAATGATGGTGAAAAATGGCACTTTATATATTAGTGTGAAATCACCATCATTGAATAGAGTTTTAAAAATTAAATTTTCACCCTATTGCAAATTTACACCAATAAAATTTGCATTTACAAAGTTTGGACAAATCAAATATTTTAAGAAGTTAACAGAGGAAAATAGAAAATAAAACCCCAGTATGACCTCCTCTTTTGAAAAATTTATTGCAAAAAGAATTCACTTTCTCTTTTGCAAATTTTTAACAAAGGAAAAATTTGTGTGCAGTGATAAATGATTATATTAGCATAAAGTGCCTAACTATAAAAGTTAAAAAACTATAATTATATGCTAGCAATCAATGCAAACAAAATACTCAATGATGAGAAAGTAAAAAAAAACATTGAGTAGGTTTAGGGGAATATCAAACTTTGGAAATCTACCACTACTACAAATTGTTGCACCAAGTGTGATCTTTGACTGAGTCAAAAATTGTTAATTGATTTGGATTAGTTTGCAAATTGGTGGTAGATTTAGAGAGACCATGTGGGGAAGTGGTGCAAGTCA